>JAPYYV010006074.1:0-14696 GCA_030522625.1 Copidosoma aretas | reverse complement strand
ATTACCAAGAATCTTAAAAATACATCTTGTAATATTTTAGTTCGAGAACATTTCCGTGAAAAATGTTCACGGAATTGTTTAATTAATTTATTGTAGATTCCTGGGCATCTTCTGAAACTGACCAATTGATAATATTGAATGCGATATTATTGCAGGAGCATGAATTAATAATTTATGAACTGTTGTAGGCATGGGAGAACAGCTGTAAAGACTTACGTACTTAAGGCTGTTTTCAATGAATATTCTGATTGAATTTATGAACATTTATATAAAAACCAGATGTTAAAGCTGATAATATAACGTGAAATCGGTTTTTGGGTACTTTGGGTTGATTCTTACAACTAATCGGTGCATTGCCGGAGTCATGACCAGATGTTTACTAACAAACACCAGGACCAACTCCTGCACACCTATGATCGCGTTGCCGTAGCGTTAGAGAAACAGTTAATCGACCCTTGAAATCAGCAGCATCGGCGAAACGACGAGCCCTGGCTTGAGCGGTCACCCATCCAAGTACTAGCCGTACTTGAGTATATAAATGCGCGCAAGCAGACAGCTTGACTATAACACGTAGTATACCTATCATGTACATAAGTAAATATAGTACACATGTATTGTATTGAATTTAATATACCAACATGCCCCCTCAAAAAAAATACAATAAACTTTTACAAGGATAGGTAGAATGAATTTCTTCTCTTAATGTTTCAGTCCAATAGATTCTATGAAGTTCTCAATCTTGTCTCTTGTTGCTGGTTTAGTGAGGGAATCAGCTATCACATCACTTGAGAGTGTATACACAATCTGAATGTCATTGGACACCACTTTTTCCTTGATGACAGAGTTTCTTACGTTAATATGCTTGGTGGCATGGCTGTAGTTTGCATTCACCCCAAGACTTATGGCACCTTTATTGTCACAGCAAATTACGGTTGGTTTTGATCCTTGAAGGCGTAGGCTCCGGGTCAGCCTTCGCAGCCAGCACGTCTCTTGAACAGTAGTGTACAGAGAGTAATACTCAGCTTCGGTGCTCGAACAGGAAACCTTAGATTGTCTCTTACTCAACCAACTTACTGGTCCTCCTTGAAGCATAAAGATGTAACCACTGATTGAGCGTGGATCGTCAGGATCAGGTGCATAACTTGCATCACAATAAGCTTTTAAATCCTGATTGCCATCTCTATAGTAGGTGAGCTTCAAACTTTTAGTTTCCTGTAGGTATCGTCATACTCTTTTCACACTCTTCCAATGCTCTTGGGTAAAGTTATTATTAAATCTGCTTAAGTTGCTGACTGAGTAAGCTAGATCAGGTCTAGTCAGTTGAGCCAGATAGAGTATTGCTCCAATTGCGTTTTGGTAAGGAACATCTAGTGTATCGCTGCCTTCATCTGGTGAAGGACTGTTCGACTCGGATGATTTTTGCATGGGCGAAGAAACACCTTTGCAACCCTCCATATTAAATCTCTTTAGCAGGTTTGTGATGTAGTCAGTCTGATCATTGGTGATGGTTCTATCGGTGAGGTTCTGAACAATGTTTAAACCTAGGCATTTTTTTGCAGATCCGAGGTCTTTCACCGGAAAAACAGAAAAGAGTTTTTCGTCCAGATAATTTTTGAAATCTTGACAGTTGTGAAAAACAAAGATATCATCTACGAACACTGCCAAGATTAAAATACTTTGATCTTTCGTTATGAGATATACACAAGGATCGTCTACAGTCTGAAAAAATCTTAAGCTTTTCAGAAAGGTGTCGAACTTCTTGTTCCATGAACGACGTCCTTGCTTTAATCCATATAAAACTTTGTTGAGTTTGTACACCTTATTTTCTTTGCCTGTTTGAATGAATCCTTCCGGTTGCTGGAGGTTTACGGTTTCTTGAAAATCACCATGTAGGAACGCCGTTTCAACATCATAATGAGAAATTTTCAACGGGATTTTTACACTCATTGCAAACAAAAGACGTAAGGATGTGAAACGTACGACAGGTGAGTAAGTATCGTCACAGTTCACCCCTTTTTGCTGAGCATAACCTTTAGCAACCAAACGAGCCTAATATCTGATTTTTTGATTTTGTTCTGTTTTTTTTTTTTTTAAACCCATTTGCATCCAATTGGAACTTGGTCTGGTGGTAAATCAACCAGGTTGCATGTATTGTTTTTCTCAATAGAATGGATCTCTTGCTTCATGGCTCCTAGCCATACTTGGGCCTCTGATCCTTCAACAGCTTCTGAATAGTTAGCAGGCTCATTAGAAATCTGGACTTCAGAAAAAAGTGCATAATCATTTAAGTAACCTGGACGTGTTCGCTGTCTGGTGCTTTTCCTGATTTCAGGATGTTCATCTGGATTTTGTGTGGGGTCTTCTTGAACTTTTTCTTGATCTAGAGGTCTTTCTTGAGCACCATTATCCAACACTTGACTTTCTTTGATAGGATCATTTTGTTTATCAGTAACTTGAATATCATCAACTGGAAAGAAAGTTTTATCCACTTATCTCTACAGTTATCAGCTGCAATTAGACCATGAAAAGCACATACAACATCACTTTGGTCTGAATCTTCATCATCACTTGATTTGGTGCTTTGAGTTTCCACGTTCCACGCTCTGTGTTTTGATGATTTTTGTTCTGGGCAAAATTTTGCCACATGCCCGTATTTATTACACAAGTAACACCTAACTTTACTTTTGGACTCGTTATTCTGTGCTTTTTTCTGAAAACGTTTGGGCACAAAGAAGGCATTTGTGTCCTCACGAGAAAAAAAACGTTGATCCCATTGTAGATCTTGTAAAATTTTTGATTTGACTAAATCAGATGTTATTTTTTGTCCCGAACTGCCTAATGCCATTATCATGGGCTCATATCTTGCTGGAAGTCCTGCTAACAAAATTGCTCCAAGCAATTCATCTGGTATTGACAAACCAGCAGAGTGTAACTTGTGTGACGCAGTTATCACTCTATCAACATACTCACCCACAGACGCACAGCTCTCGAGCTTTGTGGTTGTGAGTGTACACAACAGGCTTACACGACGCGACAATCCGTTGTCGTCGAAAGCATTACGCAACTTTTCCCAAGCCCCTTTGGCTGTCTTTTCTTGACTTATGTGTGAGTTGATTATCGGATCGACAACAAGAATAATTTTTGCACGAGCTTTCTGAATTTTCTTTGCATCTGTCGATAGTTCCTGCTCCGCAGGAACTTCTATGGTTTCCCACAGATCCTCACACTGCAGGTACGCTTCCATCATTATAGACCAGCTATGATAATTGTCTCTGCCTGTTAATCGCTCTATAGGCGGTAGAGCACCACTGCTGCCACTTCGATTCGCCATCTTGTCTGCGCTTACTAAGAACCACGTGCACACGGAACCTCTTAAAAACCGATCCTCCCTGACCGACTCAACCAATATGCCAGAGCTACCCTCTTGGTCCTGGGCCCATAACCTTTCTAGTGGGTGAAAACGGTAGACCAGCAGGACTTGGTGGAGTTGGAGGCTTAAATAAGAGATTAACAGCGAAGTTTTAATTACTTTAATGAATTAAACAATGTACAGTTGTGAACGGGGCGAAAGGCGGCAGTATACTACTTGAGTATATAAATGCGCGCAAGCAGACAGCTTGACTATAACACGTAGTATACCTATCATGTACATAAGTAAATATAGTATAAGTATAAGTAGCGTTTATTTAGCCAGGTGGTGATACCACGTATGGCTTCTGAGAAAAAATTACATTAGAGGATAATATAGTACACATGTATTGTATTGAATTCGATATACCAACAATATGGACCCAACAATACAGTACAATTTTGATCCTTGCATTGTAATACACCTATCCTTAAAATCACTACCGGATCGGTTATGCTCCGGAAAATTTGCGGTCACCTCTCAGTCCATGAACCCAGAGCCCTCTGATATCGGGCATCTGACTGTGACCTCACCTGAAAATATCCGGATGTTTTCCACGTCATATCCAAGTGGAATCCATCCTAATTTTTCATGGATTTTGCACTGATTTTACACGGATTTTAGCCTGATCTTCAGTCTGAAATCCGTCTCAAATCGCCACGTGGATTCTTGATAGATTTCAAATGAAGTCTTGTTGGATTTTAATCTGATTCGGCATCGATATTTGACTTAACAAACTTGAGAAATTTATTTATGATTTAATCGTTAAAAATAGCTTAATACATAGAATTATCAGCCATAATTTATCATACTATCCGTACGGCAACACAAAAACATACGGATTCAAGTACTTTATCTCAAACTTATGAATTGTTGAAAAAAACTTTATAAAAGTAAAATTACAAAAATTACTGTATAGCATTTGAACCCGTATGTTTTTGTGTTGCCGTACGGAATGTATGACCAATTATGACTGACAATTATATGTATTAAGCTATTTTTAATGATTAAATAATAAAGAAATTATTCAAGTTTGTTAAGTCAAATATCGATGTCGAATCAGATTAAAATCAAATTAGAATCGATTTGAAATCCATCAAGAATCCACGTGGCGATTTGAGACGGATTTCAGATTGATGATCAGGCTAAGATCTGTGTAAAATCCGTGCAAAATCCATGAAAAATCAGGATGAATTCCACTTGGATATGATGTGGAAAAGATCCCGATATTTTCAGGTGAGACAGATCAGGAGGCAGCCCAAGACGCAATAACGGATTCATGGGGCCAGGCGACGAGTTGCAGTCGTCCATATAGTAGTGTTGTAGGATTTTATTGGCGTAGTCTGTCTGGTTGAGAAAGAGGCTGCCCTTCGCACCATCCCTCGTCACCGCAATGCCCAGGAATCTCTGCACTGGACCGAAGACCTTGACCGGGAAAGCGTCGCTCATTGACTTGCTGATGATGTCCAAGTATTTATGTGAGTTTGTAAATACTAGTATGTCATCCACGAACACAGCAACAATAATAAATCGATTGTTGTCTGATAAATGATGGTAAATGCATTGGTCGTACTGCGATCGCTCCAGGTGCAATGCAATAAAAAACCGATCGAGCTTCTTGTTCCAATTCCGGCTGCCCTGCTTCAAGCCGAAATTAGCTTTGTGCAATCTGCATACCTGGTCGCTCAATTCCTCATTCAGAAGCCCCTCCGGCAGCCTCATGTAGACCTCTTCATCCAGTTTCCCATGCAGAAACGCGGTTTCGATGTCAAAATGAACAATGTCCAGATCGAGACGAACGGCATAGGCGAACAGGAAACGTAGTGTAGTGAATCTCACCACCGGCGAGTAAGTGTCGTCGTAATTGACGCCACGCACTTTGGAAAAACCACGCGCCACCACTGCCACCAGTCTTGCTTTATACGACCGACTGTCGCCAGGCCCGCTTTTCTTTTTTTAAATCACTTCGAGCCAACGATTGGCCTATTCAGTGGAGCCTAACACAGATCCCAAGTCCTGTTTTCCCTGAAAGAAGCAAGCTCGCGATTTATGGCATCAATCCACTGGTTACTCTCCAGCGAGCTTATGTCCTCTGAGAACGTACGTGGCTCGTCGGATCGAGCGACAGATCTGTAGACGATGTAATCGTCGAGTCGCTTTGGCTTCTTCCTCTGTAGCTGTGGTCCACGCCTCCGCTCAGCAAGCCCGCTGTCGCTCGAACTGTCATCAGTCCGGTCGTTCTGTGGCAACTGCAGCGGCTAATCGGCGGCCATCGACTCCTGAGTGGTCGCGTCGGATCCGGCCAACGAGTCGACATCAAGAAGAGTCGAGACCTGTGTTGATTTTGCCCCGCTTTCAATGAAAACGACATCTCGGGCGATGATCACCCTCTTTGCCGCCCCGTCCCACAGTTTGTATCCTTTGCTCGTTGCGCTGTAGTCCAAGAAAACACATTGTCTTGACTTTGGGTCAAGCTTGCCTCGCCGGTGATGGGGGGTGTAGGCCATCGCCCGACAGACGAAGACTCACGTGAGAGAGGTCCGGTTTGGAGCCTGTCTACAGCTCCTCGGGTGTCTTTCCGTTTAGCACAACCCTTGGCGAGCGATTGATTATGTAGGTGGTGATTGCCGCCGCCTCAGCCCAAAAACCCCTGCATAGCTGCGACTTAGAGAGCATGCATCTGATCTTTTCGAGAAGAGATCGATTCTCCCGCTCTGCCCTTCCGCTTTGCTGCGGATTGTACGGCACCGTGATCTGATGTTGTATGACGTATTCCTTGAACAGACTGCTGACACCACTGTTGACGTATTCCGTTCCGTTATCGGTCCTTAAAATTTTTAGAGATAGATCAAATTGATTAGACATATAGTTAATGAAGTGACGTAAACAAGACAGAGTTTGAGTTTTGTTAGTCAGAAAGTAAACAAAAAGCTTTCGCGGAAAATCGTCAAGAAACGTTAAGATGTACTTGGCTCCTCCAATCGAAAGTTGATCTATTTGGCATAGGTCCGAGTGCACTAACTCAAGTCTGCCAGACGCACGCTGTGTGTTAGACTTGAAGTGCGCCTTTAGGTGCTTGCCAGCCACACACGATGAGCAGAAGCTGATCGAGTGGGAGGGGTCGAAGGTAATTTCCGTGGCAGTGTCATCCATAAGTCTCCTCAAGGATTGTTGGTGTAAATGTCCCATTCTTCGGTGCCACATCATAATATCGTCACTTTATACACCTTGTTTTAGCTAAGCTTACCACGTAGAACCATCTTATCACTTTTATTCAAAACATTACAGTTATTATCGTTAAACTCGACTTCGTAGCCCTTGTTTGTAATCGAGCCAACCGACAGCAAATTACAATTCAAGTCAGGCACATATAACACATTGGACAATTCCACACACTGATCACGTTTATTTTTACATATCTGCTTGACTCCTCCTTCAGCCTCGACGTTAGCTTTTCCTTTATTAGCGACCGTTATGTGTCTAATTTGCGATTTTCTAATTGTTGTGAAATTTTCACGACCATTCGACATGTGTCTAGAAGCACCGGAGTCGAGAATCCACGCGGCATTTGCCGTTTGTTTATCTTGTGTTGACGAAACTAGAGATAGAAATGCGCATGTAGCTTCGATGTCCTCTTCGTCCTCGTCCTCGGTGTTGCTCTCTTGAGCTTTGCTTACGTGTACATTTGTTCTTCGTGGTGCACGACAATTCTTGGAAATAAAATTGCAATTAAAACACCGTATATTTTTAATACCGAAAACATTTTCACTTTGATCGAATTTTTCACGGCGCTTATAATTCGATTGTGTATAAAAACCTTGTGCTGCCTCATCGGACGCAGAATCGATCTTGATTTCTTGTAGGAGCTTGACCTTGACTAGGTCCGCGGTCACTTCCTGACGCGATCCTTCCAGAGCAAGGATGAGCGGTTTGTCGCCGGTAGACCAGCTAGCAACAGTGAGTGCTCCAACTAATTCGGTGTGTAGTTTTAACCCTATGCACGCGAGTTTATCAGCGGAATCCAATATATCGCAAATGTAAGTCTCGACCGACGAATTATCTTTAAGGCGTGTGATAGAGACTTTCTGCAATAAAGTTACTTTGCGCATGAGACCTGAGTCATTGTACAATTTCTTCAACGCTGCCCACGCCTTCTGGGCACTGCGATCCGTGGGCAGGTGAGAATAAAGCGTCGGGTCGATGGACAGGATTATGAGTGCACGAGCTTTATTTAGCTTGGAAGAGTCTGTAGAAATCGTTCCGTTCGATGGGGCTTCAACAGTATCCCATAGGTCGTCGTACTGCATCCAGGCCTTGACAGAAATTGCCCAGTGCCAACAATTTTTTCTTCCGGTGAGTCGGGTAACGGCCATCCACGGATATTGCGATAACGTAGCCATTGCACGGATGGCTCGGAGATCAAGGTGTTAATAAGTTCTGCTCGGCGCACAAAAAAAACGGAGTGCGATGCAAAACAACAACAAAATTGCCCTTATCACGGTTCTCTGGGCCCATAACCTGAAGTTCGTGGAATGAACAGGATAAGACAAATGCTAAATAACAGTTGTTCACCTTGATCTGTTTGTATCTTATTTATCTTGTGAATAAATTGGTTATGTTGTACAACGGACGAACTACTCGTTATAACATTCGAGGCCGACTGACTATATCACGCGTACAGCGTTCACGGATTGAACTTACATCAATAGATGCGTGACAAGCGCGCCACTCTCACACACACAAAACTTATCATATATAACTACATATCATCAGTATGATTGTCCATCATCTGCTCGGGCGGCTTTATATATATATGTGTGTATACACAGTGGGGCAGATGAGAGACGAGACCATGCGCACAGTGGTACTCTACGTTGTCGACACCGTCTGCTCCGCTGTGAATACACACACATATATATATATATATATATATATATATATATATATATATATACATAGCCGCCCGAGCAGATGATCGCTCGGCAATCATACAGATAATACTTTGGAAGCTGTTGCCTCGCTCCTGAAAAAGATTTTTCGGGCTGCCATATTTTTTTTGTAATTAGAGAAAATACTACAGTTTGGTGCTAATTTCGTCCACAAAAGTGATAGGTCAAATCGTGAAGTACTATTTGCTCCGTAGTATTTTTACTCTCTCTTTCTGAAAATCCTTACACTCGGCAGCCCTGGATTATTGTTTTGCACAAGAATTGCGCTATCTAACAAAAAAAATTTGGCCTTAACAGTTATAGGCAGCCAAATTGGCAGTGGGCTCTCGGACTAATAGACAGTTGATTGCAAAAGTCTTTTATATCGTAATTTTGTTTCAATCCAACCTACAAAAACACGTATGCGTGTGCAGCAGTGTGTGTGTAGCATATATATACCTATATTGATGTACAGTGAGCAGTAACTGCGCAGTTCTCTTGAGTGGCAACCTAATTCCCGCAAAATTCAAAGATACACGAAAAATTAATCGCATACATTAAAACAAAAAATTTGTATAATAACTTATAATTAAATTGACAAGTATAATTTAAATTATGATAACTTTTTAGACTACTGCCATCCTGATTTTCTTCATGGTTTGACAAAAAAAGAATTAGCACGACTTTGATTAGTTTACAAAAAATAATAATAAATATTTTTCTTTCATCAAAAATCATCCTATCGCACAAAATCACATTTTGAATCCGAGACATGCTTTCTATGGAGGACAAACGGGGAATATTGTTACACGGTATAACATCAAAGAAAACAAAAAAATAAAATATCTTGATGTATGTTAATTATACCCCTACATTTGTAAAACGGGTTCATTTCCAGTCAAACACCCTACAATATATACTGGAGACGATTGTTTAAAATTAACGAGATGAAATTTCGAAAATTTCAAAGACAAAGTCGAAGGTTTAGTTAAATGTGCTATTTTACCCCCGCAAAATCTGTTTCACCCGCTGCTACCCGTGAAAATGAATATTCGTTTACTTTTCGGTTTGTGTCGTTCGTGCATGGAAACTTCCTGTCAAGAGGAGTGTGTACGCAAATCCAAATCTGATAAAGTATTATACGGTACGTGGGTATCCGGGGAAATAAAGAAAGCCATTGAATTAGGATATAGATTAGTTGAAATCGATGTTGTATGGCAATATCAAGTTGTTCAATACGACTCGGTCTCGCGTAGTGGTGGTCTATTTTCTGGGTACATTAATTCTTTTTTGAAAATTAAACAAGAAGCTAGTGGTTGGCCTAGCTGGGTGAAAACAAGAAACGATAAATTAGAATACGTAAAAAATTATGAAACTGAAGAAGGTATTAAGTTAGATATTATAAATATTAAAAAAATCCAGGTCTGCGTTCAGTCGCAAAGTTATATTTAAATTCATTTTGGGGTAAATTCGGACAACGGGGAAATCTACCACAAACGAGTGTGGTTAATGATTATAAAGAATTACTTGAGGATTAATATGCGATGATGAAAAAAATATAGAAAATTGTTCACCGGCCAACGAAAATGTAGTATACGTAATATGGCAGTACAAAGACGAGGCCGCGTTTTCTTTATCGTGTACGAACGTTGCTATAGCAGCTTACACAACTGCTCAGGCACGATAAATTATACTCATTCTTGGAAAAACTCGATACTAGAGCATTGTATTATGATAAAGACTCTATATTATTTACAACTAACGAGTCTCTTCCTGACGAATATCAGCTTCCGACCGGGTCATTGCTAGGACAGCTGACCGATAAATTGAACAGCTATGGTAAGGGTTCGTACATAGAGACCTTTGTCTCTGGAGATCCTAAATTTTATGCTTATCGCGTCCGAACACCTGCTGGTAAAACACACGATACGTGTAAAGTTAAAGGGATTAAATTGAATGGAGGAAATTCGTTTAAAATAAATTTCGATTCAATCGTGGCCATGATCGAACGGTGGCGTG
Source organism: Copidosoma aretas (assembly GCA_030522625.1). Taxonomy (NCBI): domain Eukaryota; kingdom Metazoa; phylum Arthropoda; class Insecta; order Hymenoptera; family Encyrtidae; genus Copidosoma; species Copidosoma aretas. Next base: position 4,340 of record JAPYYV010006074.1, on the reverse strand, counting down.
AAAATAATATAGAAACAAAAAATACGAGTAAGATCAAAAATACAATGATAAGAAAAACCAGCATGAATGAAGTTATTACTCGCGATGAAGATAAAACTTGTTCTATAGTTTTAAAAAAACGTCGTTATCTTTCAGAAACATTATCATGCCCTTTTGGTTATAAAAAATAAATTTTTCTGATTTGTTATAGATACAGTAGGCGAAATCAAAAAATGAAATGGGGTCTGCAAATGCAGCAATGATTATTGCCTTGTATCAACATGTAGGCATCAACCATGGCATAGGAGGTCCTTGCAGGGTTTAGCCTTGTACTCTCTTTTCCATATATTAGTCCAACTCAAAGCAACAGAGAAAATAGAAGCATATTGAGAATCGTACAATAAACTTTTTGAGTTGAAGGATATTGTTGATGTAAAATTTATCTATGTAAAAATATGCGGTCATTTTGAAGAATTATCGGTAGTAAAAAAGTTGATAAAAAAAAATGGTTGTGATGACGATAAAGAATATGTTGATGATGATAATGATAATAATTCACTACCGTATAACTATTTTTTAAGATACCGTAGCTTTTTAGACGTCAGCATAGCAGAACTTTTATTTTTAATAGAAACAAATAAGATAAAAAATATAGATTTTAATAAAAGTTTTTTGCATGTTAAATACAGTGACAATATAGTAACGTATAAATGTTGGTAGAAACATGTTATAAAAATACTTGATTGTAGTAGATAGGTATCTATGAGAAATCGTGTAGTTCGCGACCATCGACAGATTTTACCAGAATCAATAATTTAGAAATATTTTTCGCGTTAAAAACTTGATCAACCAAATTTTTGTTTGTGTTAAGGAATAACTTGAATTGACTTGTTGTAGATGTTAGGCAGATGATTGGATCGTACTGTGCCGGATCGAGAAGTGACATTTTTAAGAAATCATGCAGAGTACCCACATGTGTATACTTCTGAACATACAGTCTAACATTTAATGGTTTAGCTTGACACTCTTTGTTTTATACTTCGGTCGAATTAAAAAAGGACAAAAAAGTATAAGCATATCGAATGACTTATGGTTATATGTACAGAATGCGATTATCTAACAATCTTTGATTCAACACTAGCTTCACAGGATATTTTAGAAAGTCAACAGTTGTTTGGAATAATGAAGTAAAAGATGTAATAACTCAGATCTACAGAAAAATGACTGCTAAAGAAATTTTATTCATAATAGAAGAAAATAATATTTTGGATATACATTTCCCTTGCTATACGTGTGAGTATCAACACTTAAAATAGTTTTGATATCTATTAAGGTAGAAAAAGTTATTTTGTATAATCATACAATTGTAAACATTGGAATGTAAAAGATTTTTAATAATAATAAAGGATTTGTATGATATATTATTCTTCAGATTTATTCTGTGGTCTTAGTACCCACTTATCTTCAAACTTTCTCTTATAAATTTTAATAAAATTTTAATACTGCCGATGCATTAAATCTCCGTTTCTTTGATGAAAATTATTGATAAGTATGGTTGTAGTGGTAAGTAATATTAGCTGGGGAGATAATTGGTGAGTATGGTCGTGTGGTAAGTAATATTAGTGGGGAAATACAATAATTACATGGCGTGATGTCGCTACCTCTGCTAAAGAGTTATACTTACACGTATTGGTTACGTTTTTTTGGCTCAGTATTGCACAATGTAGAAAAGTAGTAAGAACGAAAAGGGAACTCCAGAAGAGAAGGAGCCCCTTATCAAGAAAGAGTTGTCATTTAAAAATAACACCACCGATCGATATTCATCAAACGAAAAATCTTTTTCCAAGAATAAAGGTTATAAGAGAGTGTAATATTTGGAAACATGGATGTTATTATAAATATCAAGGATTTTACGACGCTAAAAGACATTATATTCCGAAAGAAGTTGCAGTCGTATCATTACAAGAAAACATCGTCGGGCATTGGTTGATCAAATCACATTGCAGTCTCGATGATTTACCCTGCAACGTAAAAAATATAATAATCAGCATACACTGGAAGTGCACAGGATCGAGTAGTATCATGGTGATATCACGATAAATTATTTAAAATACCATCTCATTACTCTAAACAAAAACCTTAAAAGAGTTTATGTACGCGGTAATGATGAAGCCAACTTTATTAGTTTGATATTAGCACGCAAGGTTCACGATGTTTCACAAATTCTTAATTCCTTCAAAAAACATGACCATAAAAAAAAACTCTCTACCCATATGTCTCACACACGCGCAAAAGCATTTTGAAGGCAAACAGTTATTTTGTGCGCTGCATAGAGCGCACATTTTAAAAGAATGGTTCATCAAGAATTTATCCACAAAAATATCGTCGCAGGACAGTAATGCATATTATAATGCATACAAACACCTTAAACACAAGATGCAACACGCAGCATTGATGAGTGATCATGACGTAGTAGATGGTGTCTCTGATAAGGAAAACTTATATATTTTAACATATATTTAAAAAAAAATATTTTTACAAATAAAACGTGGAAACTAATATTTTGTTTTTTCATCCCTATCTCCTATTTATACATTTTTAATATTTTCGACTAAATTATAAATATTATTATATATTATTATGTATTTGAAAAATAATTTAAAAAATAAAAATGCAAACCCTCGATAGCACAAGATAAACCAACGGTTTCACGCCAATGAAACCGTTAACCAACTGAGCTATCGAGGGTTTGCATCTTTCAAAACTTAAAGAATAGCTACCACTTATAACTATCAATAGTAGTTATGTAAGTATTTCGCACACACTAGATAACAAAGACCCGGTAGGGCTTTTCTATTCATACCTGCTGTTCCTCTTTAAGATAACCATGGGAATACTTAAGAAAGGGGAGAGAGAGCGTAGCTACGCTCGCAGAGTCAACCCAGCTATCCGCATCACATCAAAACAAACCACACGTTATAGATATATAACTGTATGAGTTAAAATTTTCATTCATGTTTTGAATGGTTACCATAGCGGATGCTATAGTCGGGGGTATAGCTCAGCGGAACAGCATTCGACTGGAGATCGATAGATCCTCGGTTCAAATCCCAGTGCTCCCTTATTTATTTTTGTTTACCTGGATGGCTTGGGTAGCGCACGGAAGTCAGTAGCATACACAACAGCTAGCTATATGAATCGGGGAGAAAGGGGGGTGAGCAGCGCTTGTTGAACACGCAGAGTCACTTTAGCTGACTCTGATACATCAAAACAAGCCACACGTTGTATATGTCTGTTTAGGTATATATAACTGCTAGCTGTACTGTAGCACAGGAGAGAGCGGCGCTAGTTCACCGCATGCAGAACCGAATCAGCTGATTATTTAGCTGGATATGTATGTGTATACATAACTGCTAGCCATACTGTAGCATCACCACCGCAGCCGCCGCCGCCGCCGCCGCTGCTGCCACCCCGTCCAGCTCATGGGTATTCGCTTCGAAAATAGTATTTAATGTACACGTTCTGCAAGATTAAATTAGTATAAAATCGCTGACACAATAGATACTCGCTGGCAGCATCCGCGGACAAGTATGATATGCGGCCCAACAGGCTGTGGAAAAACAGTTTATGTCAAAACGTTTTTTAACTTATTGGATCAAATGTCTCACGTGACGTTAGATCGAATTTTATTTTAATACGCCGAGTGGCAAGATGGTTACAAAAGTGAAAATTTTTACAAAACGGGCAACAAATTGAGTTTCGCGAGGGTTTGCCAAAACCTGAGGATTATTCGAACGATCCTCATTTCAAAAAACTTTTAATCATCGATGATTTGATGCGCGAGTCTTAGAATAACGTTGTTGTCGATCTATTTACTAAGGGCAGCCATCACAAAAATATTAGCGTGATGTTTACAAGTCTACCCATTCTTGAGATATTAGTCTCAACGCTTCGTACATCGTCTTATTCAAAAACCCGCGTGATCGCGCGCAAATACAACATTTGGCTCGGCAGTTATTCTCCGAAAATTCCAAGTTCATACAGCAGTCATATCAAAATGCAACCGCAGAAGGGCACGGATATCTCATGGTTGACTGTAAGCAAGATACTTTGGACGAATTTCGATGTAGAACATGTATATTTCCGGACGATGAGTATCAATACGTTTACCTGCCTAAATATGGAACTAGTACATTTGCACACCTCGAATAGGTTTGCATAAAATAGAGCGTAATGACGTGTATCTGTTGCTTTGCTTTGAACTATAAAACCGTCTGCATCGCAAAGCTGGCGGGCTAATCAAACCCGTCGGCAGGTCGACGAAGCTCCTTTCGAAAAAAAGTATATTGCGATTTTAGAAG
>JAPYYV010006073.1:0-27834 GCA_030522625.1 Copidosoma aretas | reverse complement strand
AACTTTTGTTTGCATTAACCTGCACTCACATAACATTACTAATTATAACAGCAGCTGAATTAAGTAGAACGGTAATTGAAGTAATTAGGGCTTTTTCGTGTATACCGATTTTTATACCATTTATATTCCCCTATTGAACAAAAGTTTTGGTTATGTCGTGTCTCACAACTCGACTTACAACTTACAACTCGACTTTAAACTCGACTTTAAACTCGACCTTGAACTCGCCAAGTTAAAGTCGAGCTCGTTCGCTTTCACGCTGACACGCTTTCTTGTATCGAAGTAGATGTCGTGACCGGGATTCCGTACGAAAGCGATGGGACGTATTCTTTTATTCTGTTAGAGCATAAACCAAGAATCTGTTTTTTGTAAATCGAGTCTTGATCTTGTCAATAAAGTTTCCCTTTTAAATTTTTTAAGGTGGCTCATCACCCCTACATAGCACATATTTTGAATATTTTAGTATAAATGTTTATTAAAAGTTATGAGAAGTGTTACTTAACCTGACAATAATATAGCTAGTGCTAAATATCATTCGTTTTTTTTTTTGTATAAGTTCGTTGCTAAATTTTTCAGATACTGAAGCTTGAAAAAAAATTCAATCAATTACTTTTATCTTTTTCAATTTTCATCTAATCTTCAATTTTTTAGGCTCATTCTCTTCCTTGAACGAATCCACTGGGAGTCATCACGAAAAAAATTGCAAAAACTTGAATGGATTTCCCAGAAAATTCAATTGTTCACTTATTTTTCATATTTTTATACAAACAACTGAATTTTCTGGAAAACCTATCCAAGCTTTTGCAATTTTTTCCGTGATGACTCCCAAATCCCAATGGATTCGTTCAAGGAAGAGAATAAGCCCAAAAAATTGAAAATCAGATGTAAATTGAAAAAGATTAAAGTAATTTATTGAAGTTTTTTCAAAGTTTCGGTATCTGAAAAATTTAACAACAACATTTTGTGCAAAAAGGTCGCATTATGTTTAGCACTAGCTCTATTATTGTTATGTTAAGTGACACTTCTCACAACTTTTAAGAAACATTTATGATGAAATATTCAAAATATGTGCTATATAGGGGTGATGATCCACCTTAAGTGTTCGTTTCCTCACAGTAAGTACATAACGCAAAAAAAAAAAACAATCTCGTGTTTATGAATTTTTTTCTTTTCAACTACAATATTCACTGGAATATGAAAGTTATGATTCCTTAGCGTATGCAAACAGCTTATTTACCTCAACTTAAAATAGTAAAATTGTTTGGCTAACGAATTTAGGCCTTTTTACTATAGTAACTATAAGCTCGCACCTCTGAGGAACTATTCTTCTCATGTGCGTATTGCAACAGTGGTCCCATGGTTCGGAAGCCATGTAAAACATCGGTCTTCATTGCTGTGTGGGTGATTGATTCACAATAAAATCTGAGGCTGTTCTTTAGTAGGCCAATGATGATAATATACGTAAGCATACAGTAACATAGTAATGCAAAGCCATGTTCAAGGACCTCAGCACAGTTATAAAGTGTAAAAAAAAATTATTACTAAAATAATTTTTTGTCTACCGTTGATTATTCACCCATCACCAAAAATATTAATTACGTTTGTTTTTGATTGTTATATATTATAAGGGGATTGCATTCTTAATTTTTAAAACCGGAACCGGCTTTATCAATAAAATGTACCTTTAGAGTTACAATACTGTAATTTGAATGCTTAAATATCGCAAAACGCAAATTCAGAGGCACTAGACAAAAGCTTAATCTACCACCTGGTAACATTCTGAGCTAATATTTCAAAGACCATATAAAAAATTTTTTGGTCCGAAATGTCGTGTTCTACGGGGTCTGAAAGAATAATTTTTGGACCATAAACTTTTTAGGTTGCCGTTGAAATATTTGCTTAGAACTTTATCAGATAGTAGATTAAGCCATTATCTAGTGCTCTGTAGTCGCGTTTTGTGATATTTATTCAAATTAAAGTGTTATAACTCCAAACGCACATTTTATCAATAAGGCAAATTCCTGTTTAAAAATTTGAGTGTTACATACCGTTAATCTACGGGCACATTGGCCTACTTACTGTCAGACTTATTTTACGTCTAATTTTTTTGTTTAAATGAATGATATGTGGAGTAAACATTTTTATGGCACAATTTCATAAAACTTCTTGAAAACTTCATATTATAATTTTCGTTGGATTTTAGGACTTGTCAGTTTGGTTTGAATTTGAACCATATGATTGCCTTTGGCCAATCAATGTACGAAAAAATCATTTTATTCGGAATTATATTTTTTTATGATGGGATCATATTATATCCAATTTCTGACAATAATATATCATTTAAAATTATACAAAGAATATAGTCCACAGAATATTTTGTAGAACGATGACCACATTTCACATCACATACTGGAAACAGACATTAATTTTATGTTTAAGTTTTTATTTTTTGCCCAATTAATACTGGTCCACACATTTTAAACTATTCGTTATAGTTGAAATTATAAATTTAAATTACATTCACGGAAGAACACTTTTACATTTTATAGGTGTAATAATTTATTTTCAAATAAAACTCATTCTAAAATTGTACGGTTTCAACATGAATAATAACGTCTCCTCGAGTATCAAGTACATATACATTGTGCACCTAACGATGAATTAAACTATGAACGTGCTATATCTCTTTTCACGTCGTTAAGAATGAAAAGTATATGCGAATCATTAAAATTTTACGCATCGACGGACTCTCGAAATTTTCAGCCTCATGGCTGAACGGGCAAACTCTATATGCACTCGTACCAGCAAAAACCCTCGGCAAGTTTCATATCAGCGCTATAAATTAAGAAGTTGCGCAAAGATAGAAAGAGCCATTAAGATATAAAATTTTCAGTTCACGTCCGAAGATGGACGTCACGTGCAGTTCTGTTGGTGTGGTTTTTTCATTATTTTCGCTGCGTCGTCATGTTATTGCGTGCTTTCAAAAAAGGTGGCTAAAGTTTGAAATATAAATCATCGACTTTTTAAAAAACGTTCCCATGCCGAAAATCGAGCGATGTCCTAATAATTCGATGGTAAGGATGAATATCGAGGTTGGCCAGAAAAACAAATAAATTGTGAAGCTCCTTGGAGCAAAAGTTCGAGGTCTTCTTCTCCAACTTTGGAGGATGGAATATCGTTAATCTGTGAATGACTACGGGAGTAATGCCTAATCTTCGGTGAAATTGGCGAACGGCTCTGAAAATTCCGGTCCACCGACAATCACGTCTCTGCCACCTGACTCCCATACATATGGGCACGAGCTCCGTTCTATCCTCGGTCGTGTCTCTTCCATATTATACACTTACGTCATATACATATATATCTCATCGACGAACGGATAAACCATACGTGACTTCGTATTGAGCATCATTGGCGCAGTGAAAAAAAAAGAAAAAAGTACTATACACGTACTTACTTTTAATCGTGGAGCAATTTTTTTGGGGATGTGTTGACAATGTATAGACGAATAATCGCGAATAATCGATCAACAAGATTAGATGTTACAGCAATATATTGTCTTCACCTTTCAACAGAAACACATTAATCTCTTACATATGCCATCAGCAGGTTCCCTGGATCGATGATGGTGATCATGTCAAATTAATTTATTATCATTGAATCATTATTTGGATTCAAAAAAATATAATCTCGTTCGCATTGTCTTTTTCAAAGTAAAATAACCATTTGGAGCAAGAAGAAAAATAATCACCTCATCAGAGTTTAACTTAGCTTTCGTTCATTAATCGGTACAACTATTGCTTCTCTTTGAATTACGTGGTTTATTTTATTTAAAAATACCCATAAAAATGCAGAAAATCGATAACTACAAATTTAATATCAGCAAATGTTGAAAATACACCATGTATCCCATGCTCCTCGTAACAGTAAATTCGTCAACACGTGAGAGCTGCAGTAGGAAAACGAAAACACTTGATCTACAACTATGCTCGAGTTTCCGGTGTACTCTCAGTACAGTCCTCGGATGGCGCGAAACACCTGAGCGAGAGATAAACGATCAGGCAGCTCGCGTCCATCAGATTCGCATTTCAATGAAAAATGCAGAATAGAAGACGGGTGCTGCTTCATGGTCTCGCGAAAAAATTAACTTTGGGCTTCTCGCTGTTATTGGGAGGTGTGAAGAGAGTAGAATAAACCTTGCCTGTAGTCATCGAGGGGGATCAAAATTCACGTGATCGATCGAGAGATCATAATTTTTCGGATTGGCTCTGTAGCGCTTTGCATTCGTACTCGATAAAGTGGCGCGGTAGCGTAACGTTGGCAAGTATTGAAACTACTGCAACGTGCCACCGCAACTATATGCGCTACCTCGACTTTGACAGTCAAATTTTTTTGCATCAACCGATTTATCTTGCTCAGATAATCAAACACTATAGATTTTTAATGTAATTTCCTGTACCATAAGCTATCTGCAAAAAAATTTATTCCCTCGAATACAGGGCACCCCCTCATTTTGCAACTTCGCCACCTTTCAATCGAGTCCAAGCCTTCAGACCTGAAGATCGAGCTGAGGATGGCTCCTCAAGTATTTCTCGAACAGCGGCCCGCGAAGAGAGGCACGCGAATCGATCGGCGCAGGGGCCATCCCGTACATATACTTATATATACATGCAAGAGTAGCCCACCCATCTCCTCCCCGTGGTCCGCGAAAGCAATTTGCCGAATTGACGCGTAAACAAAGTTACACAGCCCAACCCTCTCGGCGTGGCATTCTCCGGCATCCACCCCGTCGTTGTTGTTGTTATCCCACCCTCGAACGTCAAGTGCGTTCAGCGAGTTGTGGCCCACTGCACAATCACCCTCTCTTCGGTCCGGTGCAGCTGAGCAGCGGTGGTCGGGGTGGGGGGGTCTTTGGAGCCTGTGCTGCACTTTGGCACCGTAGAGCCAATAACCCTCTCGTTCCTCCGGAATTATGTGTACGAGGAGGCAAGGATGGGTCGGCCGGTGTGTATACAAGGGTCGACTCGTGTCTTTGACTTAAGGGGGGTGGGCGGCGCTCAAACACGACGTTTGCCTAGCTGATCGTGGTGGTAGGTAGGTATACTTTGTTCGGGACTGGAGACACGCAATAAACATCTCGCCCGAGCAAGCGGTTCTTAAACTCATGTGTGTGGTGAACCAAGTACTTACCGTGTGTTTGGGGGTGTCCTGATGTTGGTGCAGGGTGCGGTCAGGACTGTCAGGAGGTGTACAGTTGGTAGTAGCTGCGTGCACTTACCGTTTGTCGTGTGCTTCAATTCCACTGTGCCGTTTTATTTGCATGGTTGCTAGGGTTTTACGATATCGAGACGGTACGATATTTAGACAAAATATCCATCTCGAAAAATATCGGCATTTGAAATATCGTCTTGATATCGCCAATAAGAATATCGTGTCGTATCGACGATTTCGAGTATATCGGTTTCTAAGAATTCAAGTAAATATGACTCACACATTTTACTTTACAATACTATGCTTTTGTATGTACCTATACATATACGAATACATCATATAAAAAGTTTAAATTGTTTTTAAAGTCGTCAGTTCCAGTTGAGCGTTTGTTTTCTGAAGGTTCATTAGCAGTGACAAATGGGCGTGCTTGTTTAAAACACTAGTCTCTCAAAGCTCGGGTCTGTGTTAATTCATTGGCAAAATGGCAATATCTAAAGTCAATTTTTCATAAGATGTGTTCGAAATTATCATATGACTCGTTACTGTCGTAGTAATATGTTATTATACATTTTAAGCCTTTAGTAAATAACTTGAACTATGTTGCGTAGTTGTAAATATTATCTTGTGAACAATGGGACAAGTAAAAAATTTCTGCAATCAATGTACTTATTATATACCATTTGTTCCATTAAAAATGTACACCCAGCGGAAGGTGATTCTTTCCCACAAGAATAGTCAATTATGATTCCAATGACGGTCAACCATGAAAAGTTTATGAGAGATGATAGGTAACATGACATTATTAACAACATTTAACAATACGTTCAGGAAAGAATCACCTTCCGCTGGGTGTACATGTATTTTATTTCTTGACTTTCATAATTTATATCCGTATGGTGTATTTTTTTCTCTCAGTATATTTGAAATAATTTAAAAATTGTATGGTCAAAAAATATAATAACCTATATTCTTGTATTAAATTTCATTTAGACATTTTTTTTTCTTTCTTTTTTAGTTTTTCTTTTTACGTTGTTTTTTTAAGCTACTACTGCGTACAGGTATTAGTTGAGACCTCCTGCAGTATAATAAGCTTTATCAATCAATAGTAAAAACCGTAGTAAATACCCACAATGTATAACATTGAATGGATATAAGATAATTCTGTATTACTCAATGTACTTTGGTGGCTAAATAAATAAATAAATAAATACCGTCGAGACTGATAATGTCGATATGCTCGACAACACTAATATCGACATCAAGTCGCGAAAATATATATAGTTTTGTCTTGAAACATCGAGACGATATCAAGAAATTATCGTCATATCGCGAAGCCCTGTTTCAAATTATATTTGCATGTAAGTAGGAAAGTAGGTACACGATGGTGAGAGGAGATCTGTCGTATGTCGTTTGCTGCAAACTCTCCTTACGGCAAGAGCTCTCTACTTTGGGTTGATGTCTTATCGTTGGCGTAACTAGAACTTTTTTTTGATAAGTACAATAGTGCTTTTTTCGAAATTACCTGTGCATAATTATTATTGAAAGCTCAGGTATTATATGTTTAAGACAATATTACGTATGAATTCTGCAAATAAAATAATTTATTCAATACAACAATATATTTACTCTTACTCACGACTCATTCATATGATAATCAATAAGTTTTGTCTAGTTCTTTTGAAAAACGAGAACTACAAAAAAATAGAGTAAAGTACTCGCAATAAAAAAGTAAAATTAAAGTTCATCATTTTCAAAGAACGAAACTCCGAGGGTTTCCAAAACGGAAAAGTCTTACAAACTTTCAACGACGATACTTTTGTTATAACGTATGAATCCCCGGATGAAAAACTTCGGTCATCAATAACGACGACAAAGTTTCGATCGGAATCCAATTTCCACGAAAAAAAAGGGAAAAAAAGAAAAAAAAAAGAAAAAAAAACAAAGAATTCTCCCCTGCACTCTACTCGTAATCCAGAAGCCAGACGCTCTGAGTCACGGTCTGTGGATAGAATGGGTGCACGCTCGGGTACCCCCAGAGCAGCACAGAAGAAGAAGAAAAGGCACCCCTCGCAAGCCCCTGTCTCCTTCTCGCACCCCCTGCGGGAGGTTCACGCCACCTGAGTCGAACGCCGGTTTAGCACGGGAGGGCCTCCCGACGCCGCAGACTATTCCTCCGCTGGCTACCTACCAAATTAACTTTTACTACCGGCTTCCCAATTAATTTAGAGGCCTAATTGCGCGAATAAATTACGAACGCGTGGCCCAGGCCGAGGTTGGAGCGAGGGTCTTCCTTATACAAGGGCAAATGAAGAAAAAGATGCTGTGCACAGATTTTTGCGGGTCTAATGAGGTTTTTTGCTCTGCAGGGTGGGAGTAACTTGGTTGGTGGAAAGTGATGGGGTGTTGCTGCGGTTCTGAGGTGTGAGCGTTTGTTGCGGATGAGGGTCCTTAGATTTTTTGATTTTTTTACAAGGTTGGTGGAACGGAATGGAAAAATGTGTCTATTTATATATTTACTTATTTATTAATTCCTGCACACATTTTTAGATCCTTTTACATTCTCCTTTCTTATATCGTCTTTACTTACAATTAAGTTTCCCTTAAATTGATACGAACAAATTGCCTATAACAGAATTTAACAACAAAATCATTTCATGCAAGCATAAAAACTTATAAGAATCAATTTTTACTTTCGTGAAAGTAATCCACGTTCGAGCTTTGCTCTGCGGTTCCTGATTTAGCCAAATTTTCAAAAGATCTTATGTATTTCTTTAAACACTTCCTACGTTCCCGCATCTCAGTCTACACCAACGCTGTTTCAAATCAAGTTTCCAGACTAACTCAAGTAATGTTCATCTGATTGACCTCAAATTTGGTAGATGCCTTCGGCTTCACCAAAGAACGTGATGGTTTTAAATCGGAGTAGTTTCGTCTAAGAGAAAAGAATTCTTAGCATTTTTATTATAGAACTTCGAGAGGATAAAATATTTTTCTTCATTGCAACTTTGCAAATTAACATTTTAAGCTAGGGTGTTCTGAGAAAAAGTTGTAGATCTCAATGAAATATAACTTTTTTCTGTAGTACACTTTTCTCTAGGAAGTCAATTAAATGCCCTAGGTCGCAAAAATAACTGAAAATAACTTCAAAAACCGTTTTCACCCATTTCAAGAAGACATTGACATTTTACAACGAAGTGTTGAGTACAAAAGTTTTAGATCGTAAAAAGATACAACTTTTTTTCATTACACGTTTTACTCCACAATTTCATCCTGACGCCTTAAACAACGAAAATCGTTTTAAATTGTCCAAAAAATCGTTTTGTGATATCTAATTTTTTTGTTCGACAGTTTAGGTCAAAATTTTAATTACAAAAATTGTGAAACTAAAAAAAATATAATTTTTTTTTTATTTAAAGTTTTTTTCTCTAGTATTGTTATGATGCATTAAATGACTAGAATCGATTTAAACTGGCTCGACTCGTCATTGATTTTGAGCAGGAAAAGTATAGTTTTCAGAATCTTAATAATTAAAAATTAAAAAGATCAACATTCACAACAAAACCAAGTTTACACCTTATATGCGTAAAAAATAAGAGTAGGTGAAGTAATTCGAGAATTAAATAAAAGAAAAAATAATGAAATAATAGAACAGGTGAAAAATAAAAATAAGGGTTTTATGACTTTAAAATTTAGAAAAACTTGTAGAAGCCAATGTGAACAAATAAATAAATAAACCATTAAAATCGTAAGGTTTTTTTGTCTTTGGGAATGTAATGTATTCAAAAACTTTTATGCTGTATATTTGTTAAAGCAAACAAAAATATTACATTAAATATTTGCACCTTAATATATCTAGTATTAGAAAAATATTGATCAGCGAATAAAAACTAATTCGGAATAAAAAGTACAATCTCTAGAATTAAATCTACAGTAACATAATAATTTTTATGAAACTAAAAGTCACGCTGTCCTGACTCCTCCTCAGACTACTTTCCTGTTACGCAAGTAAGTTAAAGTACAGGGCGATTATATAAAACCATTACGGTTTCATTAATTACTTTTTTCTCCGCTTTCCGTACTATTATTTTTAGAAAAAAATAACAAACAGAAATTGAAACTTTTCCATCACCAACACGCCCAGCAACAAAATCGTCCTCCAGCACGGTTTTCCGTCCCTAAAAATCCCCGCGACAACTATACACAATTACGAAAACAAAACGAGGCAAAAAGTTCTCGAGTACAGTAAACAAAAGGACGCCCGTAAATCGAGAAATTCTGCACGGGTCCGCCTCTAAAAGGGAACTAACGAGATATAATAATAAATCGTGAAAAAAAGCGTCTGGCGAGTAGCGCATTCTACGGAAGTTGCCGAGAGAGTTAACGAGTAGATAGTCTCATCGCGTCGCAATATTTCATCGCACTTCCCCCCACGCCTTTGTACAAGCCCACACATATATTATATACACGACGAATACACAGCCAAAAGGGAGTGTCGTCCTTGCGTGCAGCTGCGAAGACGCAAAAAGGTCCCGCCGACTGTACTATATCGCACACGCGAGGACTCGCCTATCTCCCCGATCCCTCTTTCATGTTTTTTCGTTCCTTTATTTATTTATTTTTTTCACTTCGTTAATACACGACGAAAACGCGTTCCCTTTCGCGCGCTACTCTTCATTAATCACCTGGCACTGTCGACGCCCGAGAGCGGAGGCATTCGTGGGTGGAACAAACTTGAATTCACAGGGGGCTCCTTTCTTTCGGACTCAAGCGGACAGGACGGGTTTTTCTTTTCCTCGTCCTAACAGTGGCGCCCCGTGGGTTTTTTTTTTTTTTTTTTTGTTTTTTTTTTATTGTACTGACTTTGGATTCAATCGTTGTCAAACGATGGCGTAGGAAAAATCATTGGGGAGCGCGGAGAATCTTAATTGAAAATTCACTCGGCTGGCCGGTCTCGCTCGATCAGCCGTGTTATTTGAATTTCTTATTTTTTTCGATCCCAGCTACTCTCGTCGCACCTGCGCTCCGGAAAAGAGCGTTTTCAGTATGCTCCAGTGAACCGGGTAATGACTTGGGGCTCGGTCGTTTACGGAAATTTAAACAATCGTCATGGTAGTCTGTGGATATTGTGCTCTGTATTATATATAGAGGTATGCAAAAAATCGGTCATCGCTCTTCGGTCTTAAGTTTTTTGTAGTTGTGTAACTTATTTGCGTCAACTGATTGTACTTTCTGAAAAATTGCTATTTCAATTGCTATTGTAAGTATCATATTTATACAACTAGATGAAATGTGAGAAAATTTCAAGTTTTAATGCATAAGATGGAAAAAAATTGTTTAGTGATACAACGGTAAACAGTGGTGCCAGAGAGTCGAATAGAAAAATTTAAATTACCTAACATAGTACTTTATCAGTACTCTTCTCCTGACGTGATTTCACGTTATTTGATTCAGTCCTTTAATGCAATAACTGAAAAGTGATTCCTATAGTATTACTAAAGTATTCATCAGCATCGTGAAAAAACACCGCAGCAATAATTTATAATATCATGTATTACGATTACACTTTACGAAGTGCTGAGAAACCATAAAGTATACACAGATCACCTCTGCAATATGACTGTATGGCTTTTTTTCATCATACTATGTGCTCAATTTATATTTATCACCCTACTTCAATACTTGTGACTTTCAACTTTTACTATTTCAAAATAATCTAACTTTGCGTGACGATGGATCAGTATCAGTTAAAAAGAAAAAAACTTGATACCAAAGAAATCGATCTTGCACCCAAGCATGCTTCACATTTCTCACAGACTTTTATTTCACTCAACCAATCAAACTCGGCATTAGATTTTAAAATCTTGGAGCAACTTGAAAACTCTCCCCTACATCAAACGGATACAAAATCAACATTCCTCCCAGCCACCCCGGCAATCCGAGTGAACTGTACTGATTCATAATAAACTGCACAGCGCCCTGTTTATCTTCAGCCGAAATAAAGGCGCGCGTGACCCGCGTGTCGATTATTCCCGAGCACTTGGAATCTTCCCCCGCCTTAACTCAGCCACGGACCCCTTTTTCCCCTCCTCGAGCGAGCCCCTCGCAGGAGTTTACCTTCGATCTCTTGGTTTTCAATAGTTCCTGGCAGAAAGAGGCGAGCCAGGACTGGGAAAGGGAAAAGGGGGCGGAGGGTCGCGGATATCGAGAACTCGGCCAAAGTCAACTCGGACTCGGTCTATATATCAATGCCCGGTCCGGCTCGCAAGACGAGCGCGATAGAGTGAGAGGGGAATCGCTGTTGCCAGCTATATTTATACGGACGTGGAACACACCGCTGGGCATTTAAATGCCAGTGTTGCGTGCGCGAGAGCGAACATTCGATATTTCGATCGCGCGTCGGTTGACCCTGTCCTCGAAAGCTTTTTTTTTGTTACCTCAGTGCCATCGGCTATAATATATATGATACGTCGTGGTATCGCTGTTGGCGTTGGATATTTTTGTTGACCAAGTTTGGGGTGTTTGTCAGTTTTTGTCGGTAGATTCATTGTTTCGCGTTCTTTTTCCGATCGATGGGGGAAAAATGTGAAATAATTTTTTTTGCACAAAAACTTTTGACTCCTCATCAGCTCCAATGTTGAAAGTCTATGAATTCAGTTTTTGCATATTTTTAAAAGTCACTTGGATGACGTGGGGTTGAAATTTTGTTTTACAAATAACACGTGAATTTATTAACGGAGGGGGTTATCGGTTAAAGATTAATCAATATCTTCCAATTTATAAATGTATGAATGACCACAGACTTTGTCCATCCATTTGATGAACAAACATATTCGAGCCACTCTCGTATCGCGTAGCTCAAAAGGCCCATCCCTCCCAATCTTCATCCCAATCCCTCGCATCCCCTTCAAATCAGCTGGGACGCGCGTTTCCGGGAACTTGACTTTCGCAGACGCGTCTACTGATCCCAATCCCCTCCTCTCCCCTGCAGCCATCCGAAGATCCGCACGCGCTATACGCACGAATAAACGGCTAAGCTGGCATTTTGTGGTCAGCTGCCGAGTCTCTGCGGCATAGCAGACAGACCGTCAGACGGTCTGCGCGTATTTATAGCGCCGCGCAGTCTGATATACTTACATACTGCACTTACATATATATAGATGTATGTAAGAAGAGAGGGATAGAGAAAGAAGGGCAATGATTTTTGCTGCTAGCGCGTGTATATATATATATATATAAGTGTGTACATATATAACACGCACAGATAGAAGGGACGGCGCCGCCAAGTGATGGACCTCCGACGTGTGCGCACCGCTAGCCGACAAAGTTGGCGCTTACCCAAATCTCTGATAGCCTTGCCAAGCGGGCGGGATTCTGCAGGGCCATCATCCCTCCCTCGTACTTATGTATACGGATCATTCCGCCAAAATTTGCATTAATTTTGATTCTGGAGAGGTTGCAGTTAAAAATTTTTTGACACAATTTGACGTCATTGCAGCGTTAAGAAAATTCTGAATGTAGTCAATAACTTATTACATAAGATGCCAATTTGTTTAAAATGATCAGTGATTTTTCGATGAAATCAAGAAATAAAATTCGAAAAAAAATAAGTACGTAATAGTAATATATTCTTGAATTTGTATAGTGCCTCTACAAATTGCATGCTATATACATAAATCAACACATACATACATGCATTGAAGATTGGTCGTTCCACAAGTATTTACGTAAAGAGCATTTTACGTTTTGTAACAAAATTTACGCATTGAACAGGCTACACAATTGAGATTTCGACATTATTATTCATCCTTGAATTTTTTCATCGCAATTTAAATTCGATTTATGAAAAATTGACGAATGTGACAAAAAATGGCCAGCCAGATCACCAGATTTAAATATTATTGTCATTCAGTCCGGTCATTCCAGTGAGAAGACCCGACTGAGTATAACTGTTTTTTTCACACTCGTTTTTTTTTTTTTTTTTATAAAGAATGTTTATTCAGGAAAAAAAAAAATAATTACATGAGTTGAAGTTCGAAGCTTTGGAAACAAACATACAAAAATTCAGCTTAAATATTACATGTCATTTTAGCACAACATAGCTATGATAGCGTTGTGTTTACACACCCGCTCGCTCTACCGACCGGACTCTGCTAGCTTACATCCATATCGATTAAGTATTTTTTGCATCCTGCAGCAAAATCACCCACTTCAATTTCCTTCGATGAACATGGGATTGATAAAAAATGCGTGTACGAATCGAGAAGCCATACTCAATGTTATCTGCTTCTGTGATTCTTATCAATTTATCAAGTAAGTATACCAGAAGATAGGATCGTTTATAATTTCGTCTGAAAAATTACGACGCAGCTGAACCGTTAATCCATCAAGTTTTGGCGTAAAGGCCCATACGTGTGCACATTTCTCATACTCGCGAGCTTTCTCGCCCACTGTCGATTCTGCTGCCATGGCTGCAGCATCTTTTCGTGTTTTTTCTTTGGTTTTTAAAAGTCGACGCTAGACGCAAGTTTCCCCTCATATTCTTGCCGGATATACTATCTGGACCGTGATCCGCCTCGTTATCTGGCCCCGAGATTCATAAGCTCTTCTCCGTACGCTTGCTCGGTGGGACGTCTCGAGGGATCGATGAACTTTTAAGTGTCAGGCTGGGCATGAAAATGGACGTGCGATCGATAAATTTACAGAATCGCCAACATAAACATCGCAATGACGTTGTACTTCCACCCACCAATCTGCCGCTGATAAAAACTTTACCAGAGGTGAGCCCTATCTCTCGTCCAAAAATGCCTCTATAAAATTGAAAATCAAAGCCAGGCGACTCGGTCGCGAAAACAAAAAAGCCAGCCCGACAAATCAAGGGTCGGAGGGAGGGGGGCAGCAATAAATCCCGAAAAATTTCTCCCCACGCGATTTCAAAAGCGAAAAAACACGGCCATTAAAACGACGACGCAGCGACGGGTCATTCGCGCTTTTCGCTCGCGCGCGTTGTTTTTCCAGCCGCAGCGGCAGCAGCAGCAGCAGCAGCAGCAGCAGTGGTTTATCAAACAATTCCCAATTGGCTTGTCAAAAGTTCCGCCGAAAATGGCCCCGCGCTCCTCCTCCTCCTCCCGCTCCTCCGTGTGGCCCGGGGCTCTGATTTACGGGGCGCGAGAGCACGCGCCGATTTATTGCCCCGAACGGACAAAGGTCCCGCGCGGGTATACAGGGAGCCGTATGTACTGTGTGTGTACACGTATACCCACACACGAATATATATATATATATGTGAGCGCGACCCGAAAGAGCGAAAGGGTATTTTAAACTCGCTGTGCCCGCGTCCGGCGTTTTGCTACTATATACGACCCTCTCCCACTGTGTTGCTGCAAGCATTGGAGAGCTTGCGTGCCCGTGGCGAGTCACCCCCCCCCCCCCCGTCGTTTATGAGTGTTTTTATTTATTTTACACGCAGCGCGCGCGAGAGAATTTTATTTTCGGGCGCGTGTGTGTACGTTTTGTCGCAGCGGGACTGATTATTGGGATGAGTGCAGTGCGAGCCGTCGGTTTATGGATCGTGTAATGGTTTTTCGGCTGCGCCTCACGGCATGGCTGATAAAAACTGGAAATGTATCCAACGTGCTTTATTTTAATGCGGTCGTTGAGAGATTTTTATCCGACAAAAGTGTGCGTAAAGAATAAACCAACGTCTGCTGTGTGGAAGGAAATTTTTTTTTTTTTTGTTGACAATTAATCATACTGGTCCACGGAAAAAACCGCTGCTAATCAGCTTCATAGACAAAACATCGTAGAGCTCTATTTTTTCGCGATTTTTTGAGAAATTATTTGACATGTTTTTTATACTTGTTTTATCAGACTTGTTCTTCTCGAGGGGCAGTATTATTCATAGGAATACATATAATATGTTTAGGACATGTAAATAGAGTCGAATGCATTTATTATTTACATTCGCTGATAACAAATGTGAGAAGATGCTTTTTTACAATTTGCCCATCAAAGATATCAAAGATTTTTTTGTTAGTGGACTGCTGTTTATAGTCTTTTTTTATATAGAATGATGAAAGATCACATAATTTTACAATATCAGATAGAAATACAAAAATTTTTCGTCCAAGCAACATCACATGTTTATTGTATGAAAATATTATTCGATCTGTTCTGCACGTTGGCTTGATAATTTCTTTAACTTTCTGGCGAAATATCAATGTTGTTTGAGCATATGATATTCGAGATCGTTATTACGAACAAAGGTCAGTTCACACTTGGTGCAGTGGTTGGTGTGCACAATACTCATGTGACCTGCAAGATGATGTTTATGCAAAAATGTTTGCGAACACTCAAAGCAGCTATAAGGCTTTTGACCAGTGTGAATCTTTACATGAACTGTCAAACATGATTTTTTGGTGAAACTTTTGAAACACAACTTGCACTTGTAGGGCTTATCGCCTGTATGAATCCGCTCGTGCTCCGTTAGATGATCTTGTCGAGTAAAACATCGCGAACACGATTTGCAATTGTAGGGCTTCACGTTTGTGTGGATACGTTCGTGTCTTATAAGATCGCTGTTTTGAATAAAATTTTTATGACATACCTTGCAGATGTAGGGCTTACAGCTGGTGTGGATGCGTTGGTGCCTCAAAAAATTGTCTTTTCGGATAAAACTCTTTACACAGTGTATGCAATTGTAAGGTCTGTCATCCATACAGATTCGTTCGTGTGCCTCAAGAGCACCATTTGTTTTGTAAGTTTTACCACAAACATTCCACGAACCAGACATGTCTGTAAATTATATTTCAGGTACTTATTACTTGATGCAGTTGAATTGATTGTAGTTTTGTTGCCGTTGTTGCTGATAAGTGTTTACTGTGGAAAGGTTCCTTATGCGTTTCGATGAAGTAAACGATTCGGTTGATAAGTTGTAACTCTGTTAAACATAAATAATAGTGAGCAATTTTTACCATTTTGTCGAGGACTTTGCAGAGAGATTATCCTACATAAATATATTAACTATTCGTTTGTTACTATAGGTGTGGCAATAATATTTACAAAACTAGGATATGTTTGCCGAGGAAAACACTTTCGGAAAAACAATTCAACAAATTTAATTAAGACAATTGAAAATGTTATTTTGTATTTGAAGAAAAAAAACCAGCACTTTTCTCCCGGGCTGATTTGAGACATCACTATCTTTCTTTCTCTGAATTTTTATTTAAAGTACCACGCAAAACCTGATTCTTAGGCCGAAAAACAGATTTAATTCCTGAAACAAAAACTTACTCTCGCTTTCGGATTTTTATTCGTTGGATTCGATGATTTTTGTGTTGCTGAGCATTGTTAACGTCAAATTTTCTTTATGGATCAGTTAGACGCTTCGACTCTTTTCTGATTACTTCACAGGCGTCGCGTCGCCTTGTTTCCAAATTAAATTCAATATTGACTTTGAAACACTCTTCACTCACACCTGAATTCAAGTAAACATATATATATATATATATATATATATATATGATAAACTATACAAATATGTATTCTGTTTATTAAATAACATAACAGTTTTTTGGACATACTATTCTTAAATTGTATATTAGAGAATGTCGAACACACATCAGAGTTGATTAAAAAGGATACACTTTTTATCTGGTGAAAATACAAGGCACGACTGCTCCACAGTTCTAAAAATGAACGAATTCCTACACAGAGCATTGTGTACAATAATGTATTTTTAACGATTAGATAGATACGGTTAAGTAAGTTTTAATATGTATTCACTGCGCTAGTAGAGTGCCTCAGCATTTAAGTGATGTTTCTAGACATCGTTGGCTTGAAAAAAAAAGTATAATTATTATAAAAAGAAATGATCAACGATTGGTACCAATCTGTTGTGTTCATTTTTTGGTTTTTCCCTTTTAGCGAATGAAAGCCTCGAAATTAATAGCAGCACCTTCGATTACCACAGAAGAAAACATTTATATCCTTTATACATTAGCTGTATTTATGCATGAAAAACACTTATTTCATTCGACCCAAAGTTTTGTTGCGCGTCGATGTATAAACGTAAAAGTTTTACCAAAGATTTTTAAAGCTCACGATCCATCGCATAGGGGTAAACGGTACAGTTATTGACACTTTTAGAGTGATTGACCTCCTGTGTGATTTTTTTACATATATATATATATTTATTTTTATATATGTTTACCCCTATCAACTTAATAATAATCATCAGGGTACACCAATAAGTCCCGAGTCACCGCCAATGAACACGAATACCAACAAAAGGTGCGGTAGCACAACGCCCGTCAACGTCACAATTTCAAAAGTTAGTTCAATCTCCTCGAAATTCATTCCGGCCACACCAACTCCAACAGTAGCCGCGGACCCTTCCAATCAGACGTGCGTGTGTATATGCACGCATCCAGAGAGCGCAGTGTTTCACCCATCACGCGCGCGAGGACCGGCGACGGAACCTCCGATGCGCGGCCAGAGAGACAGGGGGCGAGAAGGGCGAGCCCCGGTGCTTAATACCCCGAGGCCCATAAACCTTAACGTCGAGCTTTTCCACTAACGGAGGCCCGCTCGCGCTCGTAAGTCGCAAGCTCGCTTGCGTCTGCGCCCCCGGGGGTGGGAGGAAGAGCCCGCGGGCTCTAATAACGATTATAAAATCAGTTACCGTGATTTACCGAGATTAAAGGCGGACCTCCTTTCCCATCCCCCGCTTCCACACCTGCTCCTTGGCGCGTTAGTTCTTGCGGCTCCTACGTCAACCTGGGATTCCGTACCCACCTCTTTCTACCCCCTCACCCTGCCCCTGGGGGTAACGAATGGTTCCCCAACACGCTTCCCCACCACCCCTCCTAATTTATGTGCTCGCGGCCGAGTGGTACTTACTATCTGCACGTACGTACGGGCGATATTATTGGCTGGATCCGGGAGCTGACGCTGTTGCTTTCGGGAAGAATCGCCGGGGCGCCACCTTTCCTTTACGCGGAACATGGGATTTATTTTTGGTAATTTATCGCTGCGACGTTCCGGGATAACGTGTGTCCAGGATGTGGCGGTACTAGGGTTCTTGCAACCAAGAGTCGGACTTATATCCGGGATGGATGGAAGGATGTGTCGTAGCTCAATCACGCGTAACTCGAGATATTAAAATTTCTTGCCAAAAACAAGTGCGCTTGAGGGATTCATCCCCGGCAGTCCGAAACTGATCGTCCCCGGGGCCACGGGATGAAAATAAGATCTCGGGGGGCCTGGATGCTGCAGCCGAGCGATAAGCGATGGCGCGGTCTGGATAGCGGCGCTCAGATTGCCTCGCCAATCACGAAACCGTGCCCCCATGAAATTTGAGAGGCCTCTCCCCGCTGGTGTATATGGACCATAGCTGCCTTCGGACGGGAGAAAAGGGAAAGCTTGCGCGCCTAATCCTGATTTATTCTGATCGAATTCCCTCTCTCTCTCTCTCTCTCTCTCTCTATCTTGCTATTTTTTTTTCTTTTTCATGAAAATGCCACGTCTCAATTCCATCTCCCCCTTTTTTTCTCGATCTATGTGTACACACGGTTTCATCGTTATCTATTTGTTTCTTTTTCTCATTTTTTTTGAACGCAACGACAATCAGTGTCTAATCCATCTGGCAGAAACGACGCGACGTACAACACCTCGCGAAATTCGAATCTACGGCAGTTGGCTCTGTGTTTTTCCGATCAGCCAGGCGCTTAAACGCCTGCGAATGAAAAAAAGTCAATCGTCCGGAAAATTGGAGCCGGAATGAGAGTTGCGTTGCGTCCATAAACAGAAACAGAGGGGAAAAAACGCGCCTAGCTTTGATTCGGGGAGAAATACTCGGTTCCATTATCTGGGAGGAACGGGAAAGGAGATAATGAGAAAAACCGTCTCGAATGAATACAAATTTCGCGATTTTATGTGACGCTGCTTGTGGGACTAAGTTTATTTTACATAATTGGGGTTTATCGTAAGATTTGTTATTGCGGATACATCGCAAAATTAGTTCCAATTTCATGGTGTCATCCATAAGTGTAGAACATTGATTTTCGTTTTCGAATATCAAAAAAGTGTTCTCGTATTGGGTGGTTTCATAAATCCACTCCATTGTTTAGAGGATTCGCAATAAGTGAAAACGATAATCAATGTTCGCCTGTGTGTGTGCAAGTCGAGGTGCAAGTAATAGAAAAGGGGTGAGATTTTTAGCTGGTTTCGCGAAATATCAGGATTTGATGTAACATGACGTCAACCTCACCTCCTTAGCATTTATTTTTACTTTAAAGACTTATTAAAATGGACAAAGCCCTTATATTGTGCCTTCTATAAGATATGCAGTATGACACGATGTATGATAAGTAAGAGTAGTTTTGAGACGTCATCTGCCTTAACGGGAATCATCAGGAGGTTAGGTTAACGTCATCTTTCACGGACAATTCCTATTCAATGATGGACAAATTTTATGACATCACCAATGCTGAAGTAAAAGAAAGAGAGTTTGCCTTCATCCAATTTTTTGATACATCAAACTGCTTTTATAAACTTTTTACAACTCAAATTATTACGAGCCATGAAACAATAAGTGCGTGCATGCAAGCACCAAGCCCGTATACTAATCGATACCGCATTAGTCCGCTGTATAAAGTCTGCCGATCTTTACGACATGACGACAGTACCAAAGCATTCGAAGCTCACACGTTTTCCTCGTAAGTATGCCAAAGCCCATATACACAGAGTCCATATAGTATATATGTATAGGTAAGGACCACTGCCAGGCCGGCGATGCGACGCGACGTAGATGAAACAGCCAAGTGTCACTCGTAAAAACACATTAACTCACGTGCACGAGTTTAGAGGTTGTACCTGTATACATACGTACGGATGAAAGGGAAAAATAGCTCTCTCTCTCTCCCGTTTTCTCGTTTTTATGTACACACTTTCGGGCTTTGATGACGCAATTATTAGGGGATGGAAATTTATCGGGACACATCGCGCCCGAGTCCGTAAAATTCGTTTACGAGCGGTCCGGCATTCGCGGGCAGATTGAAACTGAACGAAATTGAATTTTCGCATGTCGTGAAACGAAAGACAATGGATATCGGTTGAACTGTGTAGTTTCTCTTCCCATAGATCAATAAGACAAGTGAGAGATATGAGTTGTTAGAGATTATGGATTCATGAATTTCATGATAGACACGGCCTGAAGTCCAGGAGTAATTCACACGACTAATAGTTGATGGCACACTTGGGTATAACACATGAACATATAACGATCCTCGTAGCAATGAATGAATCCTCGAATAGCGCTAGAATAGTTACGACTGGGACAACGACGAGCAGCTGTCACGTACAGGAGGAACAGCCAATATGGAATGCAGAGGATGTATATAGTCACATAAGCATTGTCGTCGTTGGTCCGTCAGTTTGCTGCATACCTACTATTGCAGGTGATGGTCGCTCGGCAAATAGGTCACGATTGTGTGTGGGATTGAGGAATTGAGGGATGGGAACGAGAGATTAATTGACGGAGATTAGGTGGAGCAGGGCACATGGGAAAGAGTGGTGAGGGATTCGAAGGACCTGGATGGGATGGGATAGCGTCAGGTATTGCTTTATTTGATGTACGGTAAGGTTAATGTTAATATGGATGATGGATACGTTTGATGTTGCTGTATGTATTGAGATCCTCAGTAAAATAGGGACATAGATGGAACCAAAGTTAAACAGTTTAGGTTTTTCAAGGCACATTTTCTAAATTTAAAAACTCTTGTCATGTCTAGCAGTCATTGTCTTTAACTTTGTTTGTTTCAATAAAATTTTTAAAATAAAAATCAAGTGATTTGTCAAGTCCTGTAGTTTTGGTTAACATTTAATGAATTTATTCTTGAAGGAACTTGAACGATTTACTATTGCGTACATAGTTAAAATTTTTGCTACAGTACAATATACAGAACTTCTTTGGAGAAATTGTGCCGTTATATGTGATGTCGAATCTTACATAACTGTATGAAATTTCACGTGCTAAAGACACAATTCGTCCGGAAGCAAGTATACAAAATCTGGAGACGAAAAAGGGCGTCTCTTTGGCCGAGCACCTTTTGTACCAATGCTCCACTTTCGTCGCCGTAGTGACCGTCTACCGTACTAGCTTTTTACGTATACACTAGTCATCTGCTTCGTTGAGAATTTGAATACAATGAGCCGGAAAGAAAGCGAAAAAAAAACAAAAAAAAAAAAAAAAGAAGCAGCAGCCGCTTACTAAAGGGTTTGCATCACCAGGCATGAAACTCGTAAAAACGAGACCACAAACCCCTACAATGTGTACGTGAAGCTGCACTTTTTTTTTTTTATAAAAAGGATAGGGAAGTCGAAAACCGTCTGGATATTTCTTTGCGCATAGTGGCACATTCCAGTCGTTCCGTCTGTTTTTTTTTCTCTTTGCTTCGTAACGGAGATTCAATTTGTTTTGGGGTCGAGGGAGATTCTCATTGTTCGAACTTTCATTAAAATTTTTAACATTGTACTTGCAGCCCAAAAAAACGGGACTGCGCGTGTGCGTTTCTGTCGCGTTTTTCGACGACTCAACAATGTACAACATGTACACACGTTTTTATTGTGTACCAAGGAAATTCTTTGTAGCGCTCCGCACGAGCGACAGATAATAAGTATTCACGTCGTTTCAAAAGTATATGAGCTTACGCTCTTACATGTTTGGCAACCCAGATCTTATAAGAACAATTTTTTCAGACTTTGTGTGAAATATTGCATTTTACATCATCAGAGTCAAGTACAAAAGCATTTTTTTTTTTTTTTGTGGTCCCTCGAAACATTTTCAATTTACGAGATTGGTGTGAAATCTTCTTACAAAACAAAATCGTATCCAAAGAAAGCATACGTGCATCTCTTTTTTGTTTTCAAAATAAATCGCATTGAATTTGTCAATAAGCTCAACATCCATCGAGTAGCATACAAAACGATCTTTAGAAAGACGACATAGGATAAGCTGAAATACGTACAATTAAATGAATTTCGCTGATTCCCGACGCTGATCTGTTCTTTGATCTAAAAACTACTCCGCAGACGAGTATACATTATACGTATATACCCGGTGAAAGTATCCACACCGTTGAAAATAACCCACACTCGAGCGAGAGAGTATAGGGTACGTATAAGTACGCGTTGCACTCGATGTGCAGCACTTGGGCACTGGCAGAGTCGGTGATGGTACGGGCGAGCAGAGAGCGTTTTACCAATCTGCATTCGCTAATGCTCCTGTAAGTACGGCTGAACATAGCGGAGGGCGAGTGGCGCAGTCGAGTTAATCGAGCGATCGAGAAATTTCGAGGCCCTCGAAAATTAATGACCCTCTCTCGCCCTGGCCTTGGCAGATATCTGATTCGACGAGTCGCTTTGGAAGCGAGTGGAATGTGTTTGCTCGGTGCGGGGCTTTTCTCGGTTAGAAATTCATTGGTGGAAAATAGACGTATTGTTCGGCGGTCTGCTGGCTTGGATAATACTTGCTTACCGTTGAGGGTAGAGAGTGTTTTGGGGTTGAAAAAACTTTTATTTTTATCAACGAGCATTATCTGTGATCAAAAAAAGGGAAGGGAAGGGAAGATCTGTGATCATAAAAATATGTGATACTAAGGCGATTTCACAAAAAATTGGGCTCTTATAAAAATGAGAAAATTTCGGTAGGGAACATGGAGAAACAAAATACATAAATTGTAACACACTTTTCTGAGCCTTGATGAGTTTTATAATGTGTTTTGCGCAAACAAATGGTTAATGTTGGTTAAATTTCAGATCTTCTTCTTTTTAGATTCCTCTAGGCTATCGTACTTATTTTCAGTAGAAACATTCTTAAAATTTTTTTTTCAAATACCATAGTTTTTATTTTTTTTTTATAAAAAAATCCCTGCTGTTTGAATAATGATATTCTATTACTTTTAAAATTTTAAACTTGGGATATGCAGGTTTCAAGGATGGGTTACTAAGAACCTGCTCTTCATACAATCTTGTAAGATCCACAACAATCCTTTGACAAGCTTGAATATGCTCAAATTATAGTTGCTAACTTTTATGATTCAACCAAATAATATTCTTAAGCCACAATTTAACTTATATAAGCATGTACCATGCGTCGTCTGAGACTTTATAAGTTCGTAAATGAAAAAAAAAAATTCCTAGGACTGTCGCCAAATCTTAAGATAAAAGACCGTGAGCCCTTTTATTCGTCGTGTGATTGGTCGAGACTGATCAAGAGCGGGTCAATTTGAAAATGAGGTTGTAAAAAATTAACTTATAATAATTAAAATTAACAAAAATTATGACTATACGTTACAAGATAATTAATCATTACATTGTTCTTTAAAAATCATGAAAATACATATGTTTGGTTAGATGGGGGGGGGGGGGGGTTAATGAATGAAGCGTGCAGGGGGCGAAGCCCCCTAGTACATCAAAAAACCTCGCAAAAAACTAAAACAAGTTAAAAAAAAAAGTAAGTCAAGCTTCATCTAATTTTTGGTCACCAAACTTCTAATGCATCGAGGCACGTTCAAGATTACTGTTTCGAATGTATGGATCTTTGAGCAAAATTTTAATTTTTTTCTCCCATTCCGTAAGTAATCGCCCAAAAAATTCCACCACTACCAATTACAAGATTTGACGAGACCTTCCTACACGCGCTTCACTCATCTCAATTTCACAAGCCTTCAAAAAGAATTGTCCGACAATAAGCAACGAAATTGAAACAAGAAGAGGCAGCTAAAACAACGTCCCGTCAATCAGCAGAGCCTGGAGAGTGAAAAAACAAAAGAGCGAGAGAGACGAATCACTCGGTACACCCATTTAGAAACATATCAATGGCAGCACGTCCGTGGGTATACATATATATCGATTGAAGCTTCCCCTCTCACGAGACGTCGTGGCGAAAAAGGAAAAAAGGGGAAGAAAGCTCGCGGAGCTCCGGAGTTGGACAGTCTGCCAAGAAAGAGTGTTCGCGGGGGTTCGGCGCACATCCTCCAGGAATAGCCGTGGCGAGCTTCTGCATGCATATACAAGTGTATGTGTACATATTTATGTATACATATATACACATAAGGAGAGTCCCGAGATAATCCAAGGGCTCAGTATTTCTCTCTCTCTCTCTCCCGTGCTCTTGACTCGCTTTCGGCTACCCTGTCTCTTCTCTCCCAACATACACAAGTATATCGTACTGTGCTCTTGCCCTCTTTTAGCATCCCCAGCCAGCCAGTCAGTCTTGGATACGTACGTATATAGTAATAACGTATAGGTGCAGTAGCCAAATCATATTTATTATATATGCATGCGCAGGGGGGGGGGACTTGGGAGGTTGTCAACCGAGAGACATCTCTCTGGCACCGGTCGAGCTATATGTATGGCCCTGCGAGCCGACGCTCATGACTCTCATCCTACTACGGGCTCCAATTCGAGGTCCACGGCTCTACCAAGGTTTTTATGATGTATTTTTACCAGTTTAATCTAAATTTTGAGGGTAGAATGTTGAAAAATGCTGAAGCAATTTGTTATTAACAATTTAAAAACAAATGTTAAAAAATTCAATATTTTGATAAAAAAAATTTTTTTCGTCTTATTTGCATTATTTTAAGAAGAAAAGCTCTCCTGACAAATTTTTCCAAACCTCTTCCATTTCGAGAAAAAAAATCATGACTTTCCGAAAAACTCGTTTTTTAAGTTTTTTGACCATATCATGCTCTACTGTTACTGCAGATTTTTTAAAATGTATACAGCTTTAAATATAAGTAAAACTTAGTAGTCATACGATGCGATAACGTTACTGTCAAACAAATAAATAAAGCTTATGAAAATTCATTTTTAGCTGTTTCAAAAACGTCATACTTCAGCGTTACCGCATATTCTTTCAAGAGTAGCCTTAAATATATGTAAAACTTTCTAATGCTATGTTTTAATAATATTATTCTACTTAGTGTGTGACAATAACTTTGAAATAATTTATCCGACGAGTTTCAGTATTAGTATTTGGGCTTTGAAAAAAATATAGAGATATGCTAACAGTTATTACATTTATTTTAAAATTTTATTAATAATATTATAGATAATAATTTAATAATCATAAACCATATTATTTCTTGAAAGCATTTTGACAAGTCTTATTTCTTTGGCAAAAAAACAATGAAATACAAGGTATAGCTCGTCGAGTTTATTATACGTTCTCGTTCGAGAATATAATTATATACTCGCTCACTCAATGACTCACCGGCCGAGTGTATTCGGATGCTGCTACTGATGCCGTGCCCGTCCGTCACGATCCGTCTTTTTCGTTACTCGAGGTGTCGTGGTTTTGTTTGTTCTCGCTCGATGTTGATTTTCGGCAATGGTTGTGGATGAGAAGTTTGTCTGGCTTTTGACTTTTTTTTCATAACTAGCTACGGTACGTGTATATTACAGTTTTAACTCGCGTTTTGATCGTTTCGATTTTCTTGCAGCTATCGAGTTTTTAAAATCTTATTTCGAAATTAAAAGCGATTTACGGTGTCCATTTTGGTGAAATTTACCTCTCCTAGTCCATAGTAATTTACTTGCTTATTTACGGATTGTCCCACGATAAAATGTTTAAAACTTAAAACTTTGGTATAGCAAGATGGCTCTGATGGGTGAATCGTAAAGATACGTTTAAGTAACAGTTTAAAAACTGAAAATATAGGTAACACATACCCTAGACGTTGAGCATATGAGATATAATTTTATCGCAATCAAAATAGTGCCCAATTTCAAACCGCTGACTATAATACCATCCAATGGCACAAAAAAAACAAATCAAATGGGTCAGCCTTCTGTCTCTTTTTTCGTTATTTATTTTTTATTCATACTTATTGTTCTCGGTTAAAACTCCTGCCAACGTCATCCACAAACTCCCGCAGTTCCCCACCTTCGCGAGAACGAATCGATCGCCCCGAAAATCAGCGCATCCCCGCTGATTTATGTCCTCGACTTTTAATCCGCAAAGTTGAAATTGAGTTTTCAAGTCAAGGCAACCCAGGCGCCACACTACTTATCGGGACTGCATTAAAAAATCGATCGCGGGCTACTGTTTTTTCGAGGCCGCCTCTTTCTTCCACCCTTTTCCTCCATACATACCGCCCTCCGTCCTACCCTATGCATCTCAGTCTGCTGCATCGTATACGACCTGTACACTCTTTTCTTTATTCCGCAGACGCGCGCGTGCCTCGGGACGTCGTGGACACCTATATACAGATACAGCCCACCGGAGATATAAAGGAAAAGAAAACAGAGTGAAAGAGAGGGGAGCGCGCACGTATAGGTGGCAGCTCGCGCGACACTTTTGCGGCGGACACTTTCGTCTCGACTATTTCCCACCGGAATAGAACCGATGCCATGCCACCGGCCGCATTTCTCTCGCGGCCCTTATAGCTATGCATGTATATGTATACCCACCGCTCGATTCCTGGAACAGCATCAGCTGTTCTCCCTCTCTCCCCTCCTCTTCTCCCTCTTTCTCTCGGCAAAAGTCGCGTGCCGAGATCGCGAGTATGAGGTAGTGGGGAGAGCGCGCCCTATATATGATACGCGCGCGCGAGCGGTAAGAAAAAAAAAGGCTGCGGTCGCAAAACGAGAAACGAGAGAGATGGAGAGGGGATGAGCGCTAAGTGACGGAAAGCTGCAGTAGCGGCGGTGTATAAACATCGAGCTTTTTCGAGAAAGAAAGCGAATTAAAAATACGGGGCGGGGATCCTTAGCGCCGAGCCGCGCCAGACGGTTTTCGCGGTATGGAGGCGTTGGGTTTGAGTATATACATATATATACACGCCTGTTCGTTTGATGCTGCTGGAGTTTGTTACGTTTGCGTGTTTTTTTGGTTTTCGCTCCTTTTTTCAAAGGGGATTTGGCTCGACCGAAGTTTTTGAGCTTTCGTCGTGCGTGCATAGTTGAGGAGGTCGAACGCGGGCTGTTTAGCTTGCGTATATGGGAGTTGTTTGCTCGTGTTTTAGTTAGGCCGAGCAGAAAGACTCGAAGAGAGTGAAATCTCATGTACTACGCGTGATTTGAGCTGTCGCTCTATTCTGGAGATGTTAGGGGTGCGACTGATGCGGGGCTCTCGAGGCAAAGGTGCGACTAATAAAATAAATTTTTGTTAAAGACGCTGAAATTCATAAAAATTGCATGAACTATTTTTATTGAATAAATTAGAGCACACATATAAATTATTTTGTCATTATATACCATAGAAAAGTTTCTAGAAATAATTTTCTAAAATTTGATTCAACCCCTGATTATCTGCAGACGAGGCTCTATGATTCTAAGATATGAAATGACAATTGATGACCGCGTTTTCATCAATATCTTAAAAATCAAGATGAGTTTTACTTGATGAATATTACTATATCACTCAAGTGAGAGTTTTTGTAATTTCATGAACAATTTCTCACGGAGATGTCGAGTTCGCTCCCATAAGTCATGAAAGTGTCGAGTTGGCTCCCGGGTCATTAGGATGTACGGTCGAATTGGCTCCCGGGCTGATAAGGCGTATGGTCGAGTTGGCTCCCGGGCCGATAAGGGTCATTAAGGTTTTCGGTCGAGTTGGCTCCC
>JAPYYV010006072.1:0-22067 GCA_030522625.1 Copidosoma aretas | reverse complement strand
CCTTATGATTATACATGCCCTCGCGGAAGGGGAGAGCCCGTCTCTGTTCTCTCCCCTCCGTTACGCCTCTGACCACATTTGCGCGTTGTAGGCGTTGTTTTCTTCCCCCTTTGCGGTCCCTCCACCAACGTAACGAACTTTGGACCGTCGCAAAAAAGCCAGCTGTTACACGAGACTGCCCAGTCCGTTGGGTTGTTTTATGTTTTTTTCATGCCCCCGCGCGATTCGCCGAAGCCGGAAGTTTTCGATCATATCCATCTATTTTTTTTCTAATATTTTCGCTCTTTCGGATTCGTTTCAATGGAATTACTTTCGGGGAGGTTTGTTGCAGGGAAACTGTAATTTTGCCACTTTCACGTTCTGCGTAATACTTTTTGGGACGAAAAAAACATGCAAAGTTGGTCTTTCCCCTCCTGGCGGAGGGACGAAGTTTTATTTACACGATGGTCTGTTTGCGCGACGGGAAGCAGGGTCAGGTGAAACGGTTTTTCGAGCGAGCGGAGCGGCGAAAAAAGTTCTGCCGCGAAAAGGGAGCAGCGTATGTGTGCAGGGCTTGAATTACGCGTTCGATCGCGAAAAAGGTTATTAATCGTCCAACTTCGATGGGAAATCATACATCCCCGCTCGATGAACACTTTCAGAATTCGCCGATAGCGTCTAATTTCACACGATTTGTAGCATATAATTCAAACTCTCTGATGTTTTATGGAAGACAATTTCTGTTGCAAAACGAATCATCGCTCCCGACCTCAGTTTTGTTTTCCAATATTATTTAAAAAATTCAGAAAAGAATGAACGAATCTCACTAAAAAATTCACGAGCCTTTCATTTTCATGCATTTTACACGAAGCACCGGGATTTCCCGTCCCGACGAGGAACAGAGAAAAATAATTATGATAGCTTTTTTTCGTTCTCGTATATATTCTTTGTATTATATACGTGTGGAAAACAGATGAAAAAAAAAAAAAAAAAAAAATACACAAACGGTAACGAAGTAAACAACAATAGAAATATATTTTTTTTCGCGCACGCTTTTTTTACTTTATTTACATGATATAGGGTACAAAAGGTTCGACACTATGGGGCATTTTGACGTCGTAAATCGAATCTTTTCAGCGACGCTTCTGTGTAACGCGCAGGTGATGTATAACGCATGGCTCGCCATAAAATCAACAACCTTTCGCACGCGGGACCGGGAAAAACGCTGTTTGAAGAGCCAACGATCGGATACTCCGTTCAATGGGTACAGCGTTTTGTGTGCGTAACAATTTTCGCGCCTCATCGACGGGGAGCGATTTTCGCGTCGAAACGTTACATGTATCAGTCGCGGAGAGTCTGCATCACGCGTGTGAAATCTTTACCCACGGAAATTGCTCGTAATCACCGTCCGGTATTAATGCAAATAGTATTAAAATCACGCACCACGCACTGGGGGCGGACACGTATAATACTACTCTCGGCTTCAATTTCAATGATAGCACAAACAACGAGGAATTTCCAACGGGGGTGCAAAATTATGCAAACTGCTTTTCCGTATACGGCACTACGACGCGTGTACTCACACACGCGATTCCGAAACTGCAGTCGCATCGTATAATCGACGCTCGCGTAATGTTATTTCTTCCATTCCGGTCGAATCGCTCGCGCGCGCTCCTCCCGTTATTTGCATCGATTCGAGTTTACAATCATTCGCTGATTGAACAATAACGCTTGTCGCTGGGTTTTATTGTAACTCATCTTACACGGCCAATGATATATTACATGCATGTGTATATTTTTCCGTCACCCATGCAGACGTCGATGTGTGGTGTGAAGTGAGTTTGCTTCATCCCGTCGAACAAAAAAGCCGCGCCGTATCCCTCTGTACAAAAAATAGGAGTAAAAATAAAAACGAGCAAAAAAAAGTATATAAAAGACGAGGGTGCCGCAAGAGCTGGTGTTTAAAAATAAACATTGTCGTTTGCTATAATATACGTGCGGTGTTGAGCTGATGGGTTCGACGGGTACTGGAAAAAGTAAAAATAAACGATAATCTCTCTCTCTCTCTTCCCGCCTTTCACCTGTATCGGTTAGCCGATCGATCGAATGATTATTCGCCGTCGAAAGCAAGGAGGTACAAGTATATATTTATAGAGCATCGAACGATAGGGTGTGCAGTACACACCCGGGGATGCAGGCGTGGGCAGGCTCCTTATTTACTTTTAACGACGCGCCGTGGACCACTCGTCGATCTCGTCACGGTGCGACATGTATTATGCATGCGCAAAACGGAATGAGGCGCGACTAGCGAAATCACTCCTGGAAAATCGTATTGATCATTCGCATATGGACCCGGAGCTGAGCCTCTGGATTATATATTTGTGAGCGTTTCTTTCTACCATACCGATGCTGGCGGTGGTTGTTAATGAATAGGATCGACGGGAGCGCCTCTATTTTCAGCGTCTCGCGGCGTTGGAAACCCTATGAATATTTCATCGGTGCCCCTTTTTCTACCCCGACAGCAAGAAATGTTTTAAAACATCGAAATGACGTTTCAACTCAAGTATGCAAATGATACTTGAAGAAAATGTCTTTCAGAACCTATGTCTTATTTTCTTACCACCTCAAGCGGAGATAATTTCATTGATTAACAATTTTCATCAACAATTTCTACGAATTATCATCAAAATTTTATATTAATTAATAACAAGCCATAAAAATTACGAAATATCCACGACGGTTGTCGTCAGTTATTATTTTTTGTTCTTTATTCGTGAGACAATATTTGACAAGAAAATACAAAAAAATAATGACAGTAATTTAATTTCATACTCCGTCTCGAATCTGGACTCTACAGATTTTGATCATCAGTTATCACTCGAATAATTTTCGCCCGGGACCGATGGAAATTCCAAAAATGATCCCACAACTTTACATTCAGACACGACGCGTTGAAAAAGAAAAAACACCCAAGCCACGATTCCTCGCCCGGGACGAAAACGAGACGAAATATCCCCGGAAATCACACGCTCCGCTGTCAAACTACTTCCGCGGTACAATCGGGTCCTCCCCCCCAAAACACTCGCAACGATCCTCGGCCGCGAGACTCTTCTAACTCACGTCCTCTTCTCGTTACAGCTGAACGGCCTCCGGACGGAGGTCAGGGCCATGGAGTGCGACACCACCGGGAAGCACCACCAGCAGCACCAGCACCACGACAGCGAGAACGACGTGCCCCGGCCCACGCGCCACGCCCTCTCCCGCCTCCCCGCGGCCGTCCACCGGCTCGACGAGCGCCTCGGCAAGCTCGAGCGCAAGACCGGCCTCGCCTCCCGCAAGCGGGCCCTCCTCGAGCGGCGCGTCGGCGCCCTCGAGGCCGCCGACCGGTCCGAGGGCAGGCGCGAACTGGCCGCGACCCGGGCCGAGCTGGCCGGTCTGGAGGGGGTCGTGCGCGCCCTGGGGGCGAGCGCCGCGGGACTGCAGGCGCGGGGCGATCGGCAGCGGGACGAGCTGGCCCGGCTGAACGACACTCTGGCGGGACTGGGGCGCGAGACCGGGGCCCTGGGCCGGGCGGAGAACCTGACCAGGGAGCTGGAGCACGCGGAGGACGAGTACCGGAAGATGGTGGACGCGCTGCCGGGGAACTGCCGGGAGCGGGACGGCCTGAGCCTGCTGGCCCCGGGGCCGGGGGCGCCCCTGCTCGCGGCCTGCCGCAAGGGCTGGATCGTCGTGGGCCGCCGGGTGGACGGGAGCGTGGACTTCGACCGGAGCTGGAGCGATTACGCGGAGGGCTTCGGCTCGCCGCTGAACGAGTTCTGGGCGGGCAACGAGGCGCTGCACCGGCTCAGTCGGGACAACTGCACGCGGCTCAGGATCGAGCTCCACGATCTCGAGGACAATTACTGGCTGGCCAGTTACGAGAACTTCAGCGTCGAGGGGGAGGAGGACGGTTACAGGCTGAGGGTGTCGGGCTACGGGGGCAACGCGACCGACGCGATGAGCTATCAGAACGAGATGAGGTTCAGCGCGAGGGACCGGGACTTGGACGCGAGCACGACCAATTGCGCGGCCAATTATCACGGGGGCTGGTGGTTCAGCAGGTGCCAGCACGCCAATTTGAACGGGAGGTACTCGCTGGGACTGACCTGGTACAGGTCGGACAGCAACAAGTGGATGGCCATCGCGTCGGCGGAGCTCGCCGTCCAGAGGAAGGAGCAGTGTCTGTAAATTGTAAATTGTACCGATTCGCGTCGATTCTCTATATTCTCCCGAGGAGATTTTCAGCCGCGGTGCAGCGAAGAAACTCATGTAGAAAGTTATTTGTTCTTGTATACTTGTTGTACCCATGCTTGCGCGTTTTATTGACGACGCCTTCCGGTCGTTTGTTGTTTTAGAACAACACTGCGGAATCCGGAGTTATTCGAGCAGCCAAACATCATCGTGAGATTTCAATTCATGGAGCGCGTTTGTACAGTGTTGGTTGTAAGATTGGGAAATAGAAGAGAAAAAAGAATCTGCTTGTCGACGATGATTGCTGTGTACTTATATGTGTACCAACCGATATTGAAAGATGAACAACGAAGAGAGAATGCTTTCACCCGCGAGATCCAATAAAATCGCAATATTTCTTCGAGATCAAACAATCATTCGACCTTGGGAAGCTCAGAAGTATTGGAATTTTTTTGGCTCTGTTGTACATAATTTGTTTACTCCATATTCCGTAGAGTATCGTTGTACTTTGCGTACTTGTATACTTAATAATAATAATAATAATAATAATAATAATAATTACTCCAAGGCTGATTGATTGCATTTACCAATAAACGACGACTATTACATCAGTTTTGCCTTATACTCCCTCACGCCAAAGATTTAATTGTAACAATATTCGTAATAGTGTAGCGTATAATTAAATAATATAAACCTACTGTGTAAATAAAAGCATTGATCATTGATTAATTTACTTGCGATTACCAGATCGAAATATTACCGTTAAAAAGCGTACCATGTATCTATATTCTAATTATTAAGCCGTACAAATAAATATTTTATACAAAAATACATAATAGCTCTGCGTGTAAATTATTTTGTCCACCTTTTGTCCGTCCAATTAATTTCAATTCACTACATTTTTACGTTTTATGTTTTTTGTTTATCAATTTTGGTCCTAGAACTGATTTCAATTTATTTTTTTGGATAACTTTGATGTTGTGATGTTTCTATCCCAACATTGACAATATTATATACGTAATCAGGTAAGTTGTTATCAGTAAATAGCATTTTCTGAGCAGTTAGCTAAAATATTGATCAGTAAAAACGATAAATTTTATTGTGAGCTTTTATCTTATTAAATAACAAGTATATAAATTTGTAGGCTACAAAAAAAAATATTAACATTTCATTCCAAACAGTAGCACGTAAGTACTGATTCAAGTCGCTATCAGGGGTTCATAGTACTATAACTTTTTTTTTATAACAGGTAAAAGTATATTGTGCATTTGTACTTTATAATGTCTACGTAGATATGTAAAAAATGAACAATAAAGGCATTTGCATGAATATATTTGAATAAGTCTTGGATAAGTACTTACATTGGTAAGTATACTATTAATGCATTAATTAAATGACGCGCCAAATTAGGTTTCGATATAATCGTACTTTTATATATCGATGCAACGATAGATCGAACCAACTATCGATAATCACACTGTCAAAAATCGATGATATCGATATGTGTATAAATCGCAATATCGCCGATTACATCCCTATGACCCTATATATATATATATATATATATATAAACAAATACAAGTGCGGCGTGTGACATTAAGGTGTAATCGTCTGCTTTTTCCTCCAAAACAAAAATAAAGTAAATTATTGACGAAACAGTAATTTTTTGAGAAGGCATTTTTAAACAACGAAGTGATGTAAATATACTTGGCATTGTTGACGTTTTTCCTGTCGATTTTACTCGCGTTCTAGAAGATTTAATCCTTTTTTGCAGAATGGAGTCCAGTTTCAGCGAAGAGCACACTAGCTGGGAGGACATGAACCAGGGTGACGATATGGATGATGATCCCTCCGAGGATCCCCAGCTAGTGCTCAAAGAGTGCCTTGACAAATTCAAAACTCCAGATTACATTATGGAACCCGGTATTTGTACCCAGCTCAAAAAGTTTGTGCTCACAACCTATAAATGTGCATTATTCAAGGTTTTGAACTTTATTCACCTTTATTTAAAATTTCTAACTGTACCTGTTCAGATATTTTCAAGCTGGAGGTAATCCTGAAACTGTGATAGACCTGCTGTCTCGTAATTACACAGCCTGCGCTCAGATGGCAAATCTCCTAGCCGAGTGGCTGATACTAGCCGGAGTGAAATTGACCGACGTTCAAGCGATGGTGGAAAATAGTATGAAGGATATGATACTTAAAAATTTCGATCCCAAGAAGGCTGACAAAATTTTTCTCTCTTCGGATGAGATAGAGGTAATTTGCTTAAGTCTAGGTATTTTTGTGCGTATGCATTAGTAATTTTGTACTGATTTCCTTTGTAGACACCTGGATGGATGACTGACATGATTCAGCATCCTACCTGGAGATCACTTATTTATAAACTTGCTGAAGAGTACCCTGACTGCTTGATGTTGAATTTCACTATAAAGGTAAATATGCCTATGTTTTCATTGTAAAAATATTTTTCTGTGCGTAGTAAACATGTTTCGACTTTGATGTACCTTATATTGCATGTCAAATGAATAAATATGGGGTGATTTAAATGTTTTGTGTATTTCTATAGCTCATTTCTGATGCTGGTTACCAAGGAGAAATTACAAGTATATCGACCGCTGCTCAGCAAATCGAAGTATTTTCTCGTGTACTGAAAACGAATATTGCTAATTTTCTACAAAATATCGGACAGTGGCAAACTAGTATTCAAGAATGTGCAGTTAGGGAATTCTTAGTAATGAGTACTTTTTTTTTTTCACATCAGGCATTGAAAATTATTTTTATTTCAGAGAATGGTTTGTCACGGCCAGCACACTTATGTATACAGTCAATTATTACTACATATTTTATCTCATGAAAATAAAGGTGGATTTATGATGAAAAGATTATCACAAGAAATTACTAAATGCGCTCAAATCAAGTAAGTCAAAAATTTTAATGATTTGAAAATGAAAATTTGTACATGTTAATGAATGGTCTGCTACAGTGGACATGATGTGACACCTATCACAATGACATTGAATGGAGCTGCATCTAGTCCGGGTGCCTGTCAAGCACTAGCATCTATGCTCTCTCGAAATTCATTGAATCCAGCTGACATAACAGTTCTGTTTAGAAATTACAATCTCCCAGATCCACCACCCATAGAACTAATTCGCAATCCACAATTCTTGGGTAAAAATCTTTTGAAAATAGGAAATTATTTTTTGTGGTTATTTGATTCAATATGTTATTTTGCAGAACTGCTGGTAGATGCATTGTTTAAGCCTGGTGTCAAAACCAACCCAGAGCATAAGTCGAAATATATGTATTTATTAGCTTATGCAGCCAGTGTTGTTGAAACGTCAACAAAAAAAGGAACCCAAAGAAAAATCAATAAAGATGATTTAAAAAACACAATTCAGTCGATTGAAAAAGTTCACAACATATGTAATACCAACAAAGGGTCTACTGAGCTCATAGCAGAGATAAATACTTTGTTTGAATGCATAAAGTAAGTTATCATCAATGAAACTTAGTGTTTGAAAGGTCATTCAAATTATTATTTATAATCGTTTCCAACTAGATCTCCAGTAGTCAGTGTTGGAGTGGTAAGATGGGTGGAATCTACTGTAACAGAGCCATCATACTTCAAACTGTGCACAGAACACTGTCCCATACATTTGGCTTTGCTTGACGAAGTAGTGGGCCTGCACAACTTGCTGCATCCGAAAGTTTTACGGCTTTTAATACAATTGTTCGAAAGCAAACAAGACGAATTAGAAATTTTGGTACAATTAGAAATTAAAAAGATGTTAATTGACAGAATGGTGCATATATTGTGCAAAGGATGTGTGGTTCCTGTTGTTTCTTACATCAAACAGTGTTGGCAAAAGGGCGACACTGATATATCATTAATTCGATACTTTGTCACAGAGGTGATTAGTTAATGTTTATACAAATGAGTGAAGTAAATTATGCCAAGTGTTTGATGTATGATCAAATTCTGACATAAACTTAATTTTAGGTGTTGGATGCAATAGTACCTCCTTACTCCAAAGATTTTGTTCCATTATTTTTACCTTTGGTAGAAAATGATGAAATTACTGGTTCAATGAGAGGAGATAGTGATAATGATTTGGTATCAGAGTTCATAGGTATGTTAAGTAACATAAATTTGAATTTTCGATGAACATCTTAACGGTTAAACATTTATTTTTTCATTACAGTGTATTGTAAGGCTCAGAATCACAATGCAAGATAATGTGATTGATTTTTTTTTGGAGTAACCAAACGAGTACAAATGGTAAGAATACGTCTTACTATAATTTAAAACAGAAAATAAATATGGAATCAAAAATAACACTGATAGTTTTCAGGATATTTTGGCAGGCTCTACTTGCTGATGTTGCTCCCATCTAATTTTCTGAAACGAATAAAGTAAAGTTACACTTGGCTGACCTACAGAAATATACATACATATATACATGTATGCATTTAAATTATGGGATTTTTTCATGAAAAAATGTTAATTGAGTGTACATATTCAGAAATATCATCAAATTAGAGATGCTGTTAATGATATATGATAAGTTGTATTTGAAATGCTAGTTAACTTGTAAATACTATAAATATTCAACTTTGTAATAACATAACTATGCTTGTACAAAATTATGTTAGTGTTACTTATTTTTGAGGTTTATTTCATCAAACTGTCAAATGAGTCATTCATCAAGAACCTTCTATTGTTATTAGTCAAAAAACTAGGGATTGACACAGCATTTTTTTATCATAGGGAGATTTGAAAACAAGCAAACGCTTATCACACTGCAAACAAAAAAATCATCACATGTTCACTGAATTTTCTAGATATTAGTGGGGTTTCAACGTAAAATTCATTAATAAGGGTAATTCACTCCTGCAAAACAATTATTAGACACTCAAAAGTTTCACTATCAATCACGTATTGAGCTTTCCAAACCTTGCATATATATCCTAATCTATTGCTTTTCATCTGCAATAAAAATTATTGATCGATTATTTCTATTGCAGTAAATAATAATTTATTAAAAATTGTTTTCAACCGCCTAGTGGTGGAAAATTTTTGAACATTAAGTATCAAGTTTTATTTCTTAGGAAAATTTCCATTACTTACTGATTGGCTTTCCATCTTTCCACTGAGTAACCTTAACATTGGCCTCATCCCGCTTCGCAGCCTCAACTCGGAGATCTGTTTTCAGAGCTTGTCTAACAAGCCTGGCAGCAATTTGTGAGTAATTGATGTAACTAAAACAGTAAAATTAATATGATTCTCTGTAGATTAAAAAATAGCAATTTTTAGCACAAACAACCAAAAATTATTGTTACATAAGTGACAGTTGTATGCAAGACAGTGTCAAAAATCGAAAAAATAATCAATCGAGCCTACTACTATTGTATTGATTTTTGATAGTAAATATTGAAATGTTTATAACTCACTTTAAGCCTGCTTGCCTCCACCCCGACATTTTTTTTATTTATGTGTTTTTGAAAGGAGCTCCAAAAGAACAGGTTATGTCACGCTCCCCACTGGCGGCGATCTCTCTCTTTCTGAACTCAGGATTGAAGTGAAGTTTGTTGTTGGTCTTTAGATTGATAACGACTCGTCGATAAAAAATTTAACGATAACAAAATATTCAAAACACAATTCAAGCAGTACGGAAATATTTAGTTTAATTATTTACATACTCAACCATGTATTTTATTTCGCATATTTACAAGTGAATTAAGTTTATTCTAAATTAATAATATTTTTCATTCTTTTTTAATGACAAAAACTTTCTGTAATCAATTGTTGTTTGTGTTATGTGTATGTATTATGTGTATTAAAAGTAGAAATTTGTACTTATTGCTCAATAATATTTTAACACACTCGACGTATTATAATTATTAATGTTCACCAAAAGTACTGTAAATTCTTATTCATCTTAATTAAAATCACCAATCGAACAGAGATAAGTATTTAAACGTTTTTGAAAAAAACATAATTTTACGGTGTTGTGGAATTATTGCAATGCGTATGGGATAAACGCTGACAATTAAAATGGTGTCCAACTGCTCAATTCATTAAAACATTTTTTACAAATTAGATGATTTACAAAAATAATTTCTTAACTAAAAAACATACACTTAAATACGCCCCCGCTCTCCGCCCCTGCCCCGCCGATCCCCATGATTATTATATATACGTATATATCATATATGATGACAAAAGTAAACATAGCAGACGGCAGTGAAGGCACCGTTGGCCAATGGCCATCCTCTCGACAGTTGCCACCGACAATCTCTGCACGCATATTGTAGCACAGTTCTGTAAATTGAAATAAATAATCAGCTCAAAAATGGATAAAAAGAAGAAAAGTGGTAACCAGCGAGGCAAGAAGAATACGAAAAACAAGTCAAACCTCTCTGATAAAATCACCCGCATGGTATGCGATTGCGAAGCCACGAAGCACCCGCTCGTCAACAATTGCTTGAATTGCGGCAGAGTTGTTTGCCTGAGCGAAGGACCGGGTCC
Organism: Copidosoma aretas; assembly: GCA_030522625.1. Taxonomy (NCBI): domain Eukaryota; kingdom Metazoa; phylum Arthropoda; class Insecta; order Hymenoptera; family Encyrtidae; genus Copidosoma; species Copidosoma aretas. Next base: position 11,323 of record JAPYYV010006072.1, on the reverse strand, counting down.
TTGCTTTTTTTGCAGCAGCGAAGTCTCCTACGAGAAGAATTCCCTGTTGCCACCGAAATTCACCAAAGAATCTGACAACAAGCAAAAACAGTTCGTCAATGATAAGAAAGCGCCAGATCTGCACACCGAATCGTTGAAGTTGAGGGACAGGTTGCTCGAGTTTGACAAAAATTGTGCAAGTCGAACCAGCGTGATTGACGATGAGAGTGATTATTATCAAGCTAACAATAAGTGGTTGACTCAAAGTGAGCGCGAGAAATGGGAGTTGGTGGCTTCGAAGGCACACGATACTAAACACGAGTCGCGTCTGATGAAAAAATTGGTCATGGATTTCACAGGGCGGGTCGAGGTGAAGAAAGATGATCCTCTGGAGATGTTTCACAAGATGAATGCCATTCAGGACGATAGACACTATGACAATCCAAGTTACAGGAGTGATATGGAAAGACCTGTTTATATTGGTGATGATAATTTACCTTCAAGTGTACTTGACAAGGACGATGATCGTTTGAATAACAGGGTTCAGGACAAAGGAATCTTGGAGATCTCAGATAAAGGTGTCTGTTTAAGTATGCATCAGCCTTATGCATCACTACTTGTTCGAGGGATTAAAACAACCGAGGGCAGGACTTGGTACACTGCGCACAGAGGTAGGCTGTGGATAGCATCAACAGCTAAAGAGCCAAAGAAAGAAGAGATCAAAGCTATTGAAGATATTTACAGGCTGATGAACGTCAATGGAATTCAGTTTCCTAAATCTTATCCCATTGGTTGTTTGATTGGATGTGTGACTGTTACGGATGTTTTGTCTCAAGAAGAGTATCAAAAACTCCATCGGCATAGTCCAGTTGAGAGTCCTTATATATTTATGTGTGAAGACTACTTTGAACTTCCAATGAAATATCCCTTGCAAGGAAAGCATAAAATTTATAAATTAGAATCTGTCATTCATCGTGCTGCTCTAAACTGTTTGGAAAAAACTTGTAAGCAGATGTCAAGAAAAACTCATTAAATTTGAATTATATTTACAATTAATACTTGCATTGTGATGATTGGTACTTGATTAAATATTTTATCCTTAATAATTGTGATTTACAGTTGTTAATATAAAAATAAAGTTTTTTTCTAAAAATATCTTTTTTATTAATGTACATTAAAAATGTCAATAAATATTTTCTGTTTGATTAAAATAAGCATAGAATTACACGATCTGAATACACTTAAAAACACTGATTGAAAGAAAAAGATTAGATGAATATTATATGTACAATTTTTAAAAATAAGTTTATTTCTTTTTGCGTTTACGGCGATGACTTTTGTCATCACTATCACTAGCACTCTCACAAATAGACTGCTTGCTATGTTTTTTGCGTTTCTTGCTTTTCTTTTTATTTTTTTTTTTGTGTTTCTTTTTGGAGTCATCTTCAGAATCCGAGTCAGAATCCGAAGTAGTTGACGAGGATGAACTGTCACTGTCGTCATCACTACTGCTATCCTTGGATTCTTTCTTCTTGTGGTGTTTCTTTTTGCGCTTTTTTTTCTTTTCCTTTTTCTTTTTTTTCAGTTCCTTCAGTTTTTTTTTCAGCTCTTTTTCTCTCAATTCAGTCAATGGGGTGATATAATTTTCATCGCTATCTGAACTTGTGCTACTCACATCAAGAACAATGTCTTTGTTCGGGTCAACTTTAATAAAATTCCTGCACTGATAAGTCAAGTGGCCAGCATAGCCACATTTCTTGCAGGCTGGTCTTACATCTTTATTTTGTGGAATCAGTCTTGAAAGAATTTCTGGATCCATACTGTTGCGTTGTATTATCGAGGATGACTGTCTTCAACTGAAATTGACATTCTAAGTATTATTATTAAAACCACAATCATATATGTAATAATCATCTATGCACTGATACATTATGAAATAAAATTAGTTGAAATCTTACAGTTATTTTGCGTCAGTAGTTTAGTAAATTGTGAGTATACTGAAAAAAGCACAGCAATATTTCCGTTGTCACACAAATTGAAACAAAAAATACAACACAATAATAAAATTGTTTTACATTTTTTAATGCATCAAGAAAATTTGATGAAAAGAGAGAAAATTATAATTTCAAAGGTTAAATTATAATTCTATTCATGTTCTCTCTCTCTGACGACGTGACGACGACTCTCTATAGTCTCTGATGAAATAACAGAAATAATCGATGAATTTCGAGATCGACATTCCCGACTATTCTCGACATTTTTATCGATGGGTATTGATCGAATAACCAAATTTGTATATTCTCGAATGGTTTATGAATATGCGCGCGAAACTTTACTTCCCGATCAGAAATATACTGTATGGCGCATGTATGGAGTAGACATGTCTATTCTTAAACATATTTTCATGTGTATGGGCATTGTATAGGCATTATGTGGGCAGTTTACGACAATAGGAATGTATGGAAGCCATACACAGCCCATATACGCGCCTGGTAACACAAAACATACGGCCCGTGAAGATTATTATAGGGCAAGTGGTAAACGGGCCGTATACTTATCTATGGAAGCCATAATCTTTTTCTGATCGGATTTGTTTAAATAGCGCAAGCGTGTGTTTAGGAGTGGACGCCTTAACACCTTCAACTTAACACTAAAATATACATCAACTGATTGATCAGAAAAAAAACTGTGGTAAAAATATTTTTTTAATCAAAGAATATGTTGCAGCATGCGATTCACTACTTAATTTTTTGATTTACCTGGGGCTTTTTCGAAATTTTTTTATCCATAATGGGCTTAAGCTTTTTCCTAATAGACGTAAAAATTGATATCAATAATACTTTCATTATTTATTTCTTTGATACTTGAGGATCGATTTGCCGCGTTATAACAGGAGGAAACTTTTTTTTCATATAAATTCCTTATGGTTTATCCCGATAAAGCCCCAGAGTTGAATAGCTTACAGCTAAAGTTCATAATATACAATTAAATAACAGTAAGCATTATGTATTGATTGACTATAATCATTATTGAGACATAATTGTAAAACAAGCATTATGCGTATATTTTAAAATAAAAAATTAAGCAGGTATTATATGTAATGCATGTACTGTACAAAATAATCAGACTAATCATAATAAATGTATGTTATACTTTATTAATCTAAAATAACATCTTGATTATCTATATTAAATAGAAATAGGTAAACACACTATAACAAGCAAACATTATTTACTAAGGATTTCAAGTAGCTTTGACAAGTTGGCTTAGGCTGATAAAAATATAGCAATACTGGTTATGTAAATAATAAATAAAACAAAATCCGTTATAATCAACGATTTAAGAAGGTACAGCAGTGACTCTGAGTCAAAGTACAATCAAGTATAACTTTCAAGTCACGTACTTATATACTTATACGTTTATAAAAGTTTACATATTGTTTTGGAAAAAATAAAATAAAAAAAACAATACTGTTAAAGACGTCTAGTTTCCCATACACTTTGCTTGAAGTTAATGTTCGTTTGTCAATTAACAAATAAATAACTACTTATTTAGACTCTGAGAAAAATCGCAACTTCAACTGAAAAAAGTGAAATTATACGAGAAAAAAATTTAGTCAAAATTTTGCTGCTCTTTTCATTTAATTTAGCTTCATTCATTAAAATAATTAAATGTACTAAACTAAAGTAAAAGTTGAATTGGCAGAAGATATCTTCCTGTCTCCTTTTTTTTTCTTTCTCTTTTTTTCTTTCCTGCTTTCCTTCTTTTTTTTTTTTGCTTTCTTTTTATGATTTCGCTTTCTTTTTTTCTTTAGTTTTTTGTTCTAGATTTTTTTTTTTTTTTTTTTTTTCTTAAATCTTTAAATGCTACTGCTCTCCATTAAAAGTTATATTGATTCTACAAACAATGCATCAAAATTTTTTTGCAATTCGTAAGAGTTTGATTTACTGCTGAACTTCCTTAAATCAATAAGTAACCGTTTGTTTAATAACATTAAATAATTTTTTTCTGATTTGGAAAACGTTGAAATTATGTAAATTATCATTAAATTTAAATAAAATGAAAAAATATAAACTTAAAAATAAAATGTGTGAATTAAAAAAAAAGAAGGATAAAGCCATCAGGAATTAATTGGAAAACAAGACACTACTTTCTACATTATTTCTTGAAGTAAACCTTATCCCATGTATTATATGATTGTTACTTCGAGAAGTTAAGAAATTACAAAACTAATTGCTAAATGGATAGCTAAATCGATATTTTATACAAAGAGAATGCTTTTTATTACAACATCATATAAAATCTACGTTGACATTCTTCCGAAACCACCATAAAATATAAGTCAATAAAATGTTTCGTACAATACAATGCCTCAGAACTTTTTTTTTAATTTTTTTTTAATTTTTTTTTTTTTTTTATTTTCGTCGCCAACTATTTTGATATACCTTTTCATTTCCAAATTTTATCTTAAATGCATGTATCTGACTGGATTCAAAACTTCGTATTTTTCGTCAACATTTACATTTTTATCAATCTTTAACATTCCAGACCCTCCTTATACAACACACAACTATAATTTTTTTAAAAATTTGTTGATTTCATATGTATCGTAACAATGAAGTTTGATATTATTTGATTTGATTTGCTTTTGCGAAAAATACATCTACAGAGAAATACGTATAGTAAAAAATAAACACATTCACGAGTATATGTTTATACGTGTTTATACGTGTGTATAGGCTTTTGCGCGTAGTTTTTTCTGTCTTATTCATATAATATACATACATTCAATCAAAGCACGACGTATATGTAGTTTGTATAAAATCATGCTCAATTATTGTATGAAGACATTTTTTATGTTGAGATTCACGTAGACTTTTTTTAGATTTTTTATCGGCCACGAGTAAAATAAAAAAAGGTAAAAAATTAATAAATTTTCAGTTATACGTTGAGAAAATCACTCCTATTAAATCATTGTCAATATTTCGCTTTTGTTTGTAATTCTGCTCGTGATGATTTTTTCGATTGAGCCATTTTTGTATTTATATGATTAACCTTTTTTTTTTTGTCACTGACTAGAGTAAAATTTGACTTCAGTTTTTTAATATACCTCGCCAGACTTAATAGTCTATGTTACATCGACTAGCTTTTGCGAAACATATCATACAGACTACACTTTTAAAAATGATATTCTTATAATTTTTCCATTTAACACCAAGAAGTACTTATATTAGTTTTATGTCTCCTGTATATTATGTATGCGACGCTCATTTAAATTTTTTTTTCATTGTTACTGCTTAGTTTAGCAGGCAGGTGTTCATTATTATGTTTATACTTATGTACTTTCGTAGGTACAATTAAAAAAAAATGGTCAAGTATAGTATGAGATGAAACATAAAAATTATTGGCTTGGTATCTATAAATTAATCTCTTAATTAATATTGCAGTCATTGATGAATTAAAAAATTATACATTAAATAGTACATAGATTTTTTTTCCCCGGTTGAGCACTTTAAGGACATTTATCGACTCACGACACCAAGTTTTTAAATACGTATGTTATATATGCATTATTTTGTTTGATTAATAGTATATGCAACATTACCATCGCTTTATTTTATCAATCATGCTATTCATATTATTTTTACAAATCACATCCTTGTAATTAGACACTATTTTTTGCAAGTATATTTTTACTCAATTCCTTTTCAAAAAAGTCATTGATTTATTGTTAATTTGTGGTCCTCGAAGTTTCGGGGTTATTTGTTTAACGTAAATGAACATAATTTAGAAAAGATTAAAATTTCTAAAAACTCGCGCATCTTGCATTCAGTTCTGATTTTTAACTTTTTGAGTACGACATATCATTTCTTTTTCTGCTAATATTGTGCAGCATGTGAATGATTCACGTTTAAGTTTGTTTATGGCAACTTCCTATAATGTTCGAGCTGGCAGAATTTTTACTTTTATACAATTTTACACATCCATCATGACTATTATTCTAATATCTAGTCAACTAAAACTACCACGTTATTGGTACATTATGTAATATTTGAAATTAATCTAATAATCTTTCATAAAATCTGGGTTTTCATTGATTAATTTAAACTGTATTTTCATGAAAAATATTTTTAAAAAATCATAAATATTAAATATCGTACCCATAACTCTCTAAATCTAACTTTGTATCTACATCTACTTTTTCAAATGTATACTTTAAATCAGTGACAGATCGATCATTATTTAATTTCAGTAGTTTAATTAAATCTTTCCAAAATACCGATCTGTCACCCACTTACGAATCATTGCTAAATCACAGAATTTAATAGAGGAAAGACAGCAATATTGGCTTTCTTTAATATTTTTTTCTCAATTTTGAACGCTTCTGATTTTTACATTGGATAGTTTTTACACTGAGACGTATAGAATTTTCGTCATGCAAAGTATATATACATCACATAAATATGAAAAAAAAACTCTGAATCTTAGCAACTGTAACGTATATTTTTTAAGTGATTGAGGGGACAGTTTCTTACTGTTTCTTTTATCAGGCAATACATTAGCTACTAAGACAATCATCTTTTCAAAAATATTTTTTCTACAAAAATCATTGTCAACTTTTTATTTTACAAATACATTTTATCGAAAAATTAGTTTGTAAATTTGAAAAAAATACATGAAATTTCATATCATTTCTTGCTCGTCAGTTTCTCTATAACATCAGGCGAGTTAATCTCTGTTCATCGTACATTCAACTTTTCACGTAAAATAAACGGCAATATTTTTTATTACATGGTTTACAAAACAGTAGTACAATGTATACTTGAAATATTTGTAAAAGTAGTTTTGATTTAAATACAAAGTTTTACTAAGTGCAGTCTTCTTCGCCATAAACGAATAGATTCTAAAATTGTTGTGAGCGCTTATGGTTTGTTAAAATATGGCCTTACAACTGTCCCCTTTTAAACTTAATGTTCGCACATGGTGAAATCGTATTATCACAATGGATCAACGCTTTGTTGTAGCTTTCATTTTATCTATATGTACAACAGTGTTAAAAATCGAGTAATGTATAACGATCATACATAATAATATATGTGCGACAACTTTTAGTCAATAATTCACCAAAAAGCACGAATTGTTTAATACAAATACACTCACACTCATACATAGATATTGGAATGACAGCGATATGGAATCTAACATTTATAGCTGACAAACTTTACTTTTTTCTTTATTATCATACAGATCTAGCATACTGGTGGTCCCTTTTTACGCAAGCTTATTTGTATAACATACATTTACTTCCTTTCAACATTTTTCGAATTCAGTCTCACATAATGGTTCAAGTAACGTCAATTACTGAATTTCCGAAGCATCTTCATACGTTTATTATTAATATCTTATATTTACTTACAAGTATTAGTCATAAATTCATAAAATTTTAGCGTTGCGACGTCACAAAAAAATATACATGTTTATTCTTCATGCACTAACACATACAACAGATGATACAGCACGAGCGCATATTCGATAAAAATTTGGTATTCCATGTATAATTAGACAATTAGTTCTTTGCGTTCTGAAAGCTTTGCAGTAGAATGTAGGCAGAGTTATCTTGGCTAAAAAACGGATACGATATTTGTTGCACTGTTACTTCAACCTCAGATCTCTTTCGCATTTTCTTGCCAATAAAACCACAATCTAATACATAATTATAATAACCATTATTTGGAGTGATCACAGTTTGACAAAAGGCTTTTGAGTGTAGTAACGCTTTTACATAGTATTTTCTTTCACATGATAATATTTTGTTTCCATTAATGCACCTAATATTTCTTTAAACGAACCAGTTTTTGCAACAATTATATGTTGATAGTATTTGTCTCAATATGTTAGTGTGTACATATTATGAATAAACTTTGAGGAGTTATTTACAACTGAGCCATATTTATGATTATTAATAAGACACGGTAGACTCGATAATCGATATGCACCTATAATATGTGCAGTGCTTTCGGCAATAGATTCATACGCGAGTGCTTATTGAAATTTTTTTTTATGTAGCGGCATATTTACGAATTATCGATTTTATTTTTATTTAAAAAATTTTTCATCTAGTCTTCACATTGAATTAATATTAAATATAGGTCGGCTTTTTGAAATGTTTTTGGGAAAAAAAGGTAAAAAAAGGTTCAAGTCGAGTATACATACCTATAGAATATAAGATATTACGTTATTGACACAATAGAAAACCACGAATGTCTTGTTTGTTTTTGTGCTTGAGTTGCACTTAACAGCAATAAACACATGGATACATTCACACGTTGTACCTTAAATTCATACAGAAGCGCAAGTAATTAATTCAAGACAATAGTTGAAGCTTATGTGATATTTATAAAGAAATAGAAAATTTTAACATCGTTAGAGTAGATGTTGTTATCGCATAGTTTGTTTTATGCTCAAATATAAACCATCAAATTGTGATGTACAAAAATATCACGCAAGGTATACAATAAAAAAAATGTATTCCTAACAGTCTGTATTCAGAATTGTTTTTGTATCTCGTCGCAAATGTTAAAAGATTATAATAAAAAAAAAAAAAAAAAAAAAAAAAAAAAAAAAAAAAAAAAAAAAAAAAAAAAAAAAAAAAAAAAAAAAAAAAAAAAAAAAAAAAAAAAAAAAACACCATCAGTCGTTGATTTCTCCTTTAGCGCGCAATAATGAAAATTACAGCATTGCAGACTATACGCTTTTTTTCATATACTTTCATAAATTACAGCAACATTTAGACAATCTTGACACTACAGAAATAATTTTCGCGAGTCAAGTAACAATCAGCTTTCGACAACAGAAATACATTTAATCCGCGTGGTCTATTTGTGAAAAAAAATTAAACGACAGCTGTACAATCCCTCCGCAGTACGCGCGTCGAACGAATACTCCAATTTCAAAATAAGCCCCCGAAGTTGTGCAAGAATAACCAAGAAACCCCCCGTCCACAAGTTCCTCGGCCATGACAATGCTCAAGAAAATCGATCGAAAATTCCCCCGGGAACATTGGGCTGCGCGAAAAAAGTCGGCCCGAAGCATATCCCGGGGAACATTATGCGCAGCATACACAAGTGTACAGACCCGTCATGGGAAAAATTCGCGAACCCTCGCGCGTTATGTTTTCCCCGTGCACATTATGTACGCCACAGCGTGGTTTCACGCGTCACCCGCGTACGACGCGTATTATCATACCCGCGGCAGTGCGGCAGCACGCGTGATTCAGCCGCTCTGGGCTCAGACGATTCGACGCATGGGAGCGGACGGGCAAGGGGAGGGTGGAATCGCAAATCACAGAGAGGAAGCGGCATCAGGGACGGCGAATTAGAGAGCCGAGGGTGGGGGGCTGTATGGCGCTGAACGACTGTTATTACCGGCCGACTTCCATGCGCTGGACGGAACTGTCCCATCGTCGTGTACCATACCTTTGTATGGGCTTTTGATGGCGTCATCTTCATTCCACGCGTTTCCCCCTTCGTTCATCAAATAGTCCTGGATTCACGGTTCGCGTGGTGATAACGTGGTTCGATACCTGATTGGTGATTAGTTGCCGGGCATCGTGATGATAAATAGAATTCTCGTATGATGGATGAAAAAGAGAAGCGTATAACGATGGCTTGCACGAGCTCATCGTTCTCATCCCAGCACGTCTGTTCGTCGTGGAAACGAAAACTTTTTCTTTCTCCATCGTTATAAATATGTACCGGCGTACTGTTGCGCGCAAATGCTAAAAACGTTCGCGAGAGTCGGTTCGATCTTGGCATCAGCAGGAACCAGCGCGATCCGGTAATATCCATCCCCAAGGTTTTATCCTGATTGGAAAGAAAAGGAATTGGGAGCAGAGTAAAATAAGTACCGATCTTCGGTACCGCGAGGCAGAAAACAAGGCTTCTTTTTTTTATTTCTGCACGCGGCGGTGATGGGGAAAAAAGGGGGGGGGGGGGGGGGGGGGGGGGGGGGGGAGGGGAGGGAGAAAAGGCGCTCGCAATTTAATCGACGTCAAAACTCGCCGCAACAATGCGCGCCACTCTTGTGCGTACTCCCGACTATTACGCGCGCTGCTCTCGCTTCGCGCCCTTTGCTGACCTTTTTTTTTTCGCCTTCCGCTTTTCGCGCCCCATGTAAATACAAGCGTCGTGCCGCGACGGCCACTGCAGGGCCCGAAAGTGCGATTGCGAAAAACCTCGCTGCGTTCTCAAGAGGCTCGACTCGTTTCCGCGCCGGCGCCTTTTTCACCCGGGCGCCCGGTGGACTTTTTTCTTTTCTTACCCCCGTATGAAATATATATCCTTTCATTGCGCGCCGTCATTAGTGCTGCGCTTTTTTTCCCTTTCTTTTCCACGAGCTCCCGTTCAACAGCGAGATCAAAAGCTTTTTTGCGGGTGACTGCTTTGTACGGGTGGTGGGTCTCTGTTTTGGTGATGTATACGTAGTCGTTTGATACTTGCGGGTTTTATTTGACCACAGAGGCGCCGACGGTTGTATAGTGAAGGTGTATCGAAATATCGGGCTTACAATCGTAGAATCCATGCAATTTCACGGAGAAAATAACTGACAGTATACAAGTATAATTTAATGCAATACGTATTTATAGGACGGTACAACCATATTTGACTCTCAATTCCATTAGCGAGCGTCGCGATCGTATCATTTTCAACAGGCACTCAACTTCTACTTAATTCGTAGTCATTACGTAGTCTGCAAACTCATTCGGCGACTCCGTTTAGTCCCCGGAAAACGTTTAATCAGATTCACAATGCTAATTCAAGATACCGGCCGCAGTACTTAATTAAATCCATTGGACAGAACGGAAAAAAAAATCTTCTTATCGTCGTTCTATATTTATGTTTATCTTTTCTTCGACTCGTCTCATCTCCACGAATCCCATTACACAGACTTTCGCGAGAGGACGGATGCGCGTTTGTGTGAGAATAAACGCCCACCGGCAGCGGTTGTCCCCGATCCTTCTCCAATCCCGTTCCGCAAGCTTTGTACTTTTAATCCGGCATTTATGTCGAAAAAAAAACGAAGTTCCCGCGAGGGCGGTTTTCACGACTCGCAAAGCACGGAAGGGGAAAAATCGCGACGGAATCCCGGCTGGCAGCAATTATCGCGCCGCACGGGAAAGCCCACCGCGGGTAGGGTATAAATCGGACGACAGGGAAGGCCCCCCCCCCCCCTCCCCCCTTTTCCACGCGGTATTATTAACGAGGCGACGTCAAGTTTCAACAGGGAAAGGGCATTAACTTTTAACAAGGAGTAGTCGTCGGGGACTGCGGACGCTGCCCCCCCC
>JAPYYV010006071.1:0-14700 GCA_030522625.1 Copidosoma aretas | reverse complement strand
ATTTTGCGATTGGCTCGAGTTTAAGGACTTATTCTCGGCGATTATTGTGCGTGACTCACGTTTAAGTAACGTCGAGAAGCTGCAGCAGCTCAAAACCCACGTACAGGGTGAAGCTGCGGAGATGCTGAAGACAATTTAGCTTACAGACGCCAACTTCGAGGTCGCTTGGAAAGCTCTCAAAGACTACTACACGAACAAGCGACGTCTTGTCTCAGCGCTTGTTCGAGATCTGCTCAATCTACCAGTCATCGCAATAGAGTCTACTTCGGAGCTTAAGGCGTTACTTAGTGGCACAGTCAATGCCCTTGCAGCGCTCAAGCAACTCATATGACACACAGACCATTGGGACGATTTGATCGTTGCACTCACTGTCCGGAAGCTCCATGCCCGAACATTCCGCGAATGGGAGTCGTCAATTTGCTCTCAAACGGATGCACCTACGTTCACTCAACTCAAGATCTTCATAAAGCAGCGTATAATAATGCTTGAGATCATTATTTCATCTGTGAAGGCCTCCAAGGTCAAGGAGGAGTCAAAAAGCCATGTTGCGCTTAACCAGTCGGACAAACACCAAAAATGCTTCTACTGTCAAGGAGAGCATTTTCTTTATCGCTGTGGAGAGTTTCAGGGCAAGACTCCACAGGAACGCAAACAATTTGTCGCACAAAACGGTCGATGCACGATTTGTTTCGGCTCACACAAGCTCGCCGATTGCAAGTCAAGCAATCGTTGGTGAACTTGTTCCCGCAATCACCATACGATGCTGTGCGATAAGACGTCATCCTCTGCATGCGTAACGACAATATGTACTTTTCTGCTGCAAGGGCCTGACAGACGCAGGCACATTGCTCATGCCTTGATGGACATGCCCGCGAAATCGTATTTGAGATCTTAAAAAGATTTAAAAAAATACGTCTTCGAAATGATCCCGAACGAGATGCTCCCAAGACGTTGTAGAAATGTCTTTTTTTATCTTTTTATCATCTTTTTAAGATCTTGAATAATTAATATCAAAGCAGTCAATTAATACAATATAAAGATCTTTCAAGATTTTTTTTTTCAAAAAACAATTTTCAGGTCCTTTGAAGATGTTTTTGAGGCATGATGTTATAATTAAAAAAAAAATAGTTTCAAGTTTATTTTATCACGTTTTTAGATTTTTTATTAATTTTTTTTCATTTTTCAAAATAAACTAACAACATTGTTATGTAACACTCGAGGTAAAACTTAGAGATGCTTAATTACATTGATTTCAAATACATTTGGTATGTATGCTATTCACATTCGTTGTTATGCATGCGTACAATTGGGAAAACTGCGCCGAGGACTGTTGAATGCAACGCTTTGTGATAGTAAGTCTCCCACACGATCCTCTGTCGTGCCGTCTGGGATACCTAACATGACGGGGGCAACATCATAAATCATTACGAAGAATATTTTTTAATGAAATGGCCACTCGTTAAAAAATTATATATAAAAGCATAAATGTTTGAGCATTGGCGAAAAAAAGTATTTGATCCTATGACATTAACCTTACGATTGTGCGAGCGAGCTCGGGGGTAGCCTCAACTGCTGAACAGCCGATCAACGCAGGCCCTGCGATTCAGCCGACAGAATATGGCGTCACCTCGAGACGCGCTAGCAGCTGGTACTAGATAGTGGGCAGCCAGAGGGCCTTGTTAAATCAGCTTAAACGGGTCGTCGAGCAATGCCCCTTCTGCAGGCTCCGTAATGAGCACTCGGAACCGAGCAGCTCGAAGTGCGGCTTCGTCAGGGCGTCGATGTAAGCACCCGTGGCGGCGCGGCGTGGCGCGGCGGCGCCTGAGCTTACGCGCACAAAAGAATCGTAAAAAAAGCTTTCGCAAGCTTTGACGCTGTGAACCTGCGACTTGTTCGTCATCAGCGTAGCCTAAATAAAATACACAAAATTTCCTTTTCGCTTGCGTTTTTTTTTTTTAATTACCTACTTGAAACTGATAACATTCGAATTCCAAGCTTTTGATTTTTTTATCGCTAAGGATAGTTGACAGTTTTTAATTTTTTATTTTAACGCAAAAATTAATTTTAAGTATTATAAATGAATATTGAAAATTCATATTTTAAGTAAAATAAATAATATAATTATAAAATTTTGCTGATTTTTTTATTTAATTTCAAAAAGACTCGGCGATACTATAACATATTTACAGTTGTTCAATTCTGTAAGAAAGCATACAGATTCAATGTTAACTAGTTCTATTACATCATAAGTTTCCTTGTTTGGCTCAAGGCAAGCGTAAAAATTTGGAATTATCTTATTGTTCAAAGATTTCGGTTCGAAATTCAATTTCGAAATTATTGCCAAGAATTTGCAATCATCATCACAATCACAATTCACTAGACAAGGACATGCATCACTACAAATTGTCACAAAATATTGAATTATACCAATTTTCACGTCGTCGTTCACGGAGTATTTGACACACGAAGAATTTTTTTTCTTTTTCTCGCTGTAAGAGAAAGTTTTGCATAACAATCTATCTTTTAACAATCTCTTAAAAATCCTGATTTTTTTATCGTCAATTTCAAAGTCAAAAAAAGTTTTAATTCTATCAATTTATTTTTCTTTGTTGTAAGATCCAACTAAGTATATTTTTTCGAAAAATTTTTTCGTTCGACGTCTTCTTTTCATTCGCTCTTCATTATTTAAACAAAATGAAGCTGCCTCACTTACTTCCTCCTTGTTTGTAAAAATTTTTGTTCTTAAAAAACTCAAATTTATTAAAGTCGATACAGCAGAAAAAATTTGCAGCTCAGGTTTTTTCGAGCCATGCACAAATTTTTTTTAAATTCCGTTTAAGTTTTCAAATATATAACATGAAGTCGTAAATAATGGACCAAAGTCTTTAACAATGTCAGGTAAATGCAGTAGCATGTGTACATTGCAAGTCATGTGTCTTTTTCCGTACAAGGATTCGAATTGTTTCACGAATACCTCTAAAGCCCTTGACGCGTCATTTATCATATCTGTTGAGATGGAAAGGCTACTGAGCAGGTTGACACCATTAACCAATAACAATAAATTATTTAAATACATATACTTCATGCAATTCTCGAAAATAGGAGTGCTATAAACCGAAAGAAAAAGTTTTAATTCCGAAGCTTTCCAATATTTGGAATCATCGAGTATTCGTGGGATTCTAGAGACGTCGTGAATGGGGTGAATCGATTTTAAGTAATCAATAGTATCAGGTAAGTATGCTCGTAATGAAAATTCTAAGTAAGCATATTCAGCGTTACACCACAGTGACATTAATTTTTTTATAACATCTATGTGCACACAATGTATGACATCAATCGGAGTAGTTCTGACATAATCAAAAGTTATTTTTTCTAAGAAACTTTCACCTTTAACTCCGTAAAAATCACTATAATTATTTTTGGCAAGCTTAGCAAATTCTATGGTTTCCTGCGTCGTTCTCAAATCAAAATTTTCTTGGTACGGATATACTTGAACGTTATCGACTTTTTCACCCTGAATTTTCCACTTTTGGCACCCGTAATAACCACTGTATAATTTCATATTTAAAAAGAGATCTTTAGCTTATAAGTCCAACGTTCCGCATATAATCATCGCTCTGATTTTGATTTCAATTCCTAAATCTGTAATGAATCTCACTCCTTTGTACAAGTTTTTCAATGAGTCTCGAAAAACACTAAGAAATAAATTTGGATAAGGTTTTTTTTTCCGAATCATAAGCCTGCTAAAATAATATTTCCTTGTTTGACTCTCAGATGGTAAGGAAGTTCGTTTATCATTAAGTATAAAGGCCAAATCGTAAATTTTGATGAATTAAATAATGGGATACCGTCAGTGTTCTACGTAAAAGTAATATTATTTTTATTTGATGTGAAGCCTGATTCTGCTAGTTCTTTGTAAATTGCTCCGGCATAAATGTCTTCATAATTATCATCGTTTGTTTTTTGCCTGTTAAATCAACAAGTACTAACCACTTCATGAAATTGGTTTCTTTTAAGCAGAGATCGTAACTGAGAAATAATCGGTATTTCAATAAAATATTCGACATGATCATTAGTATCGCATGCGGAACATTGCTTTGAATTTTTCTCTAAAAGTGCTGAAGATTTTGAGCAGAATAAATGTTGTTTTAAAGGTTTGTTCAAACTTTTGAAATTTTTTTTAAATTTGTATAAAGTGCTAAGGCATTTGTTTTGTACGGGGCAATGCAATTCTATCAACGTAAAAATTTTCGATAGTAATACACCAGTCATGTTAAAGTACAGAATTATACTTAAAATCGCCATTGCGCTTTCGATGATAGTAACTCGTGCTCCAGGATATATCGGATCATTAGCATCTGCGCTCAAATGTTCATAATCAATGTTATCTTTTTCGTCGTCAGATTGATCGGTATCGTTGCTATCGTCGGAATCACTCTCATCCGATTCACTTTCGCTCTCAGATTCATCGTAAGAGAAATAGTTTTCTTCGCAGTAATAGTCTTTATTACTGATTCTTTCATCGTTACTCTCTACAATTTTTAATTTATTTTATAAATAGCTCGATTTTGGAGATTTTTTCATTAATCGAATTATAGTAAATTTTATTTACCATGATTTGATACAGAAGTAGAGGAGAAATGATCATAGTTTTCGTCTGTGATTCTTTTGTTGATTTCTGTGTACGTAAATATTTCTATAGTCTAATCCATATCGATGATAAGGTTTATCACTTATTTTTTACAAATCGATTTACACTACATCTTATTTACCTTCATAAATTGACTCATTTTCTCTCTCATCGTCACTTTCGCTCGAGTTATTACTCAGTAAAGCTTTTTTATTGCGAGTCTGATGAGATTTACCATACGTCTCAAATGGTCTTTCAAACATTATTTTGGATAAGAACAATGTTGTTTAAATAGAAATAAACCCCTAAATAGAGCGAAATTAAAAGTTTTAATGGTAAGTATTATATAGATTTCTTATAGAAAGGAAAGTTTTTATATTTTTACGCATGAAAATCAATATCAACATATTGCATGGAAATTTTTTTTTTTGCCTTGCAGGATTAACTTTAGTTAAATTTTTTACCCCTCTGTTTGAAAAGTAGCATACATCACGCGAGTAAGAAAAAAAATCTATTATTAACCGAGCATAGAGAAAAAACTAATACATGCGATTAAAAAACTCTTTGTTTTTACTGTAGAACGGTTTTCAGAATCAACATTTTTTATAATACCGCCAGAAATAAGTTACTTTCGGTCCGCTATGCGGAAAAGGTGATCTCATTTCTCGGGGCCACATGTACAGGCACACAGAGGCACACAGAGGCACACACACACACACACACACACAAACACACACACACGTACATACATATCCGAGAAATCGAGTGGGAAGATGGGTAGCAAAGGTGTGAAAAGTGAAAAAAGTACGATGGTGGCGGCAGCGGCACCGGAGTGAGTACTGCTCGGGGAAGTCGGTATAATACACTAAAAATAAAATGAAGCTAAGATAGCTTGGCGGTGCCACTATTATAGCTTGGTAAACCAAAGCAAGTACCAGTCAAGCCAGGCTAACCTGAGAGTCAAGCAGAAACTGCTTGCTGCTCGGTCTGTGACCGGTCATGTTTGCCTGGGCTACCAAGCAGATTCTCCTTGGCTCTCAGGCAAGCCTGACTTGACTGGTACTGGCTTGGGTCTACCAAGCTGTATAGTGGCACCGCCAAGCTATCTCAGCTTCATTTTATTTTCAGTTTACAGAGCAAGAGTGAGAGAAAAATGAGCCGAAAATACGGAGGTGCCGGGAAACTCATCAATATTTATCATTCATCAAACGTACGCATTGACCCCCGGTAAGGAGGACAACGGCCAGGTGCTGCGCTGCGTCGTGCGCAAGCAAGTGATGAAGGCCGGCGAGACGCTGTCGGCGGTGGTGACCCTCGATGTCAACAACTTGCCGCGCGTGTCCATCGGCACGCTATCAACAGCCAGGCGGTCCTCAAGCGCAACGTCGACTCGAAGCCCCATGTTGGATCGCGACAGCTTCATCGTGACGGTCTTCAACAACGAGATCCAGACCGAACGTTAACACTGCAGGACGCCGGCACCTACACTTGCCATGTGGAAAATGGCCTTATCATTATTACTATAACTATTATTTTTATCATACAAATTTATCGTAAATAAAGTTCATGGTTTTGCTTCGAGCGCATGTACTTTTATATGCTAACCTCTTATATTTCAATTCGAGCGTCGACGCACTTTGTCTCTCGACAATAAAGACAGGAGTGACGAAATGCCGTATGACGCGAGTAAATGAATATGTAACAACGATAGTTTACGCAAGCTCGCGAAAAATGTACTTGCAGCCGAGCTTGGCTCTCAAGAAAAATATGTACGCAGAGGCCGAGGGCCACCTCATGGATTATTCGCAGAGAGGCGCGAGAATATAAAAATGAAAAAAACTCGGCGTGCATGCTATAATTTTTTTTTTTTTTTTATAAAATAAATACCTACTTGCGTAGTGTATTTAGTTAAAGCTTTATTAAGTCCTTAAAGGCTTCTATAGCTACAAGGGTTTATATTACATTATTATTTCACGATAATACATTGAATTTTTTACAACATTGGGTTTTGGGTACTTTGGGTTGATTCTTACAACTAATCAGTGTATTGCCTGAGTCATGACCAGATGTTTACTAATAAATACTAGGACTAACTCCCGCACACCTATGATCGCGTTGCCGTAGCGTAAGAGAAACAGTTAATCGACCCTCGAAATCAGCATGCAATAATTTCGTGCGCCGAGCTGAAAATAAAGTGTCGTGCACATTGTAGACAGGCGAGATAGGAGCAGGAAGAAAAGGTCTTGTTAAATGTACTATGTATGTATACAAGTGTATGTTTACCTGTATAACTGCTGCTAGGGAGCAAGCGATCTTTTTTTTCCACATGTGAACGATAACGAGTGCCCTCTCTGTATCAATGCTCGGCTCGTAAAAGCTGCTTACAAATTTCCTTGGTGATCTTACGTTCACTGAACGTTTAAAAAAGAATTTGCCGTTGATCGAGTACTAAGTATCTCAAAGTGAGCGTCTTTGGATAGGTTACAACACTGGCGATCATTTTGGGCGCAAAGAGAGAAAAAGAGATAAATAGATTAGAGAAAGAGAGAGAGAGAGAGAGAGAGAGAGAGAGAGAGGAGAACGAGAGAAAGAAAGATAAGTGATAGTGTAGGTGGAAATATTTACATTGCTTCCCAGCGCTGGTTCTTGGTAAACTTTATTCATGTATTGAAGTTTATGCTTGCTTTTAAACGTTCACGCGCTCATAGTGTGCGCGCGTGCGAAAGTAAATATTTAAAAGCAACTTCCGTTTGGTGAAGTAAACAAATGATGGCTTTTAACCTATTCACTTTATTTCGATAATTGCACGATTCCTATTATATCTTACGCCTGCCAAAATAAAATGAAGTGCTTGGTATTGTGGAAAACGGACCCATCGACAACGAGTATCGTCGATAAACAGGACGTGAAAGAATTCGGGAAAATCTGCAAAGTGAAGTAGGGAAATGCGTGGATTGAAGCCAAAATCGTCAAGGAAAGTGGTAAGTTAAAGCTACCTGTATTCGTTTCGTTTGATTGGAAATCGGTTTTACGACGCGCTTGAAAAATAAAAGCGTAAAATCATGCGTATAAGCAAATAAATTATGAAAAAATAGGTGTGGGTGTTTTCGAAAAGTATTTACAAGAAATTTTTGCGTGAAAACGACGTATGCTGATTATGCTGCAAAACGTAATAACAAGCGCAAGTGAAAGGTAATTCTATGTGTAAAATCATATCCCTACGTTATATAATCGAGTGCACACGCTGTTAGTGAGCGTATGCGAGTTTAAATTTTCGTGTGATTCAGGGCTCCCAGATTTACGGGACTTTGGCATCTGCTGGCGACGCTGTTCCCCCTTTCTCTCTGTCCTTGTCTTTAACCTAAGCCCCGCCCTTATCACAGCTTAAGTACGACCGTTGATTCCATGCTATCGACTCTGACGGTAGCCGAGTGGTATAAGTATTTTGCTCCTGCCCGGCGTTATGTCTAAAATACACGTTCTCCTACGAGTTTTTTTTTGTAACAAGGCTGACATAAAGCGTATCTGAATCGAAAAAATTATATGCATAGCATTAATAATTTACGAATATAGTACAGTTGTTTCCAGGGTTCGAATCCCATCGAAAAATATCGCGATTTTTTCTCGGGCTTTTTCGATAGGAGGAGTACCGAGGATACCGAAAAATCACTTGTCCAATTTTTAAGACGATTAGTGGTTTTTTCCGAACTATGTCTGGACCTCCAGGGGCTTCCTTCCAGTGAAAGCTAACACCCAGCCAGCTCGTCGGTAAAGTCACTATCGATGGATGGCCAAGTCGTCTAAGGGGAGCTTTGCGCTAGGGGCTCGCACGAAAGACTCGCATACTCGGGGCGGGGAACCAGTGGAGTTTAGGAAAAGAAGAGATAAGTTGGGGTAGGTTGGTTGGATTAGGAAAGAAAGGGTAGATACGTAAAAGCCCAGAAACGGGTATACGTGGAATAAATAATACAATATAAAACTATAATACAGTTCCTTCAAAACAAAAAGACTGGAAAAAACAATGTATAGCATTTTTTAATACAAACACCAACGCATAATTTAAAATGTTTATCAATTCCACGCACAAGAAAACCTTTACTTTTGCAAAGTGCAATTCAACACGACTCGATCTCAACGAATGTCACAACAGAATAAACTCGTCTTGTTTTTGCTATTTTGTAGTCAAAAGTAGCGCTAGTACACTAGAATGCAACAATTTTAAGTGGCTCTAAAACTATGTGCATAATCTTTTGTCGTAAATAAAAAAAGCACGCTCTCTCTGCATTTCATTCCGGGCTTGAGTTTTAGAGTCGCTAGCTGACGCCAAAGTCCCGAAAATCTGGGAGCCCTGGTCTAAGTCATCTCCTGGACATGGAAGCATGGAAATAAGAAGGCATCTACACGGAGAGAAATTTCGAGCCCTCACACTTCGAAGCTTCCGAGCACAAGGCTCTCGAGAATTCGTCGAAGGTAAAATGCCCCAAGTTTGATGTCTATATTATCGAAATTAAATCACCTCTACTTCGAGATAGTGCGAGGTGCTGTGTTTAGAAAATAGAAGCCCTGTATCCCAAAGTTAGAGTTGTTTCGAACTCACACACCTCTAACTTTGGGATACAGGGCTTTTATTTTCTAAACACAGCACCTCGCACTATCTCGAAGTAGAGGGGATTAAAATTCGAGATTATAGACATCAAACTTGGGGCATTTTACCTTCGACGAATTCTCGAGAGCCTTCTGGTGGAAGCTTCGAAGTGTGAGAGCTCAAAATTTCTCCTCGTGTACTTGAATAACCTCAATTGTAATTTTTATAAAGCCAATGTGTGTGCATATATATACATGGCACTCACACTCGCTGGGATTCTCATATATATAGCATCGCACGAATAATCTCGCAAATGCACGCAAATCACATGTATGTATAATTAGTCGGTCGTTTCCCATCGTTTTCCATCGTTCTTCATTTTCACATATCCATCGGGTTTTTTGCGAGGTTGTTCTTCCTCCGTTTTTTCACGTATATACGTATATGTAAGTTTTGCGCACGTCTACTTCTTGTGATATACGTTGGAGAGCCTCAAGAACATACATAAAAAGTCGAAACGAATAAAAAAAATGTTTCTTATAAACTTTAATTGGTAGGATTTTTTTTAGTTTACATTTTACAAATTTTAATGTTGCTCACAACAGATGACGAAAAATACCCAGAATCACTGGAAATTTCTACTTCGGGAGAGATCATCAAATTATCATGCAAAACACTAAAAAAATTATTGGCCAAAAAAAGAATAATAAAAATTAACAGTAAAATTACCAACTTACAAGCCAAGAAGTCGTTATTGGAAATTAAAAAATCTCTGTTTCAATTCGATTCGATTTTTTCTGATGAAGAAGATGAAGAGGAGGAAAGACAAGAAATTAAAAAACAAGAGAGAGACAAACGCATAGAAAGTGTGATAAAC
Organism: Copidosoma aretas; assembly: GCA_030522625.1. Classification (NCBI taxonomy): domain Eukaryota; kingdom Metazoa; phylum Arthropoda; class Insecta; order Hymenoptera; family Encyrtidae; genus Copidosoma; species Copidosoma aretas. The sequence goes on along the minus strand of JAPYYV010006071.1, from coordinate 4,608 downwards.
GAATTACAAGATGAAGATAAAATTGATGATTTATCAAAAGAAGATTTTGAGAATGAGATAAAAAAGAAAAAAGATCGTGATTGTTTTGTGAAAATTATTCTGAAGGTAAACTATAAATACAAACTTAAATATTTTTGTAAACTCTTGTAAAGAAGTTTTAACAAACTAACGCTCTTAATTTTTATGTTAAATACACATTAGTATAACACTTAAACAATAAAATTTTTCGAATTGTCAGAATTACCGTTCGAACAAAAATGCCTGTGCATCGTCGAGACGGCAGTAGAGCTTTTGAAATCGCTGTTACAAAGTAAATAAAATCAATTATTATGTAAATAATTTTGTTATTACAACATTTAGATAAAAACTTCTTTTTAGGTAAGATTGCATGCTGGCACTGATGTATTTATAAACAGGTACAAATTCAACAATATACTTAGACTAAATAAAAAAAATCCGAAATCAATGTCTCGAGAGTTGTTACAAGAAATCATGGGCAAAGAAAAATTGAAAGACTTAAGTGCCAACACGATACCGATAGATGTCATCACCGCTGTTGAAGGTAAAAATGCAATGGTTTATAATTTTTTTATAATCAATGATTTAAAATAAGATAATTTGGTTTTAATAAATATATATATATATATATATATGTATATTTAAATTTCTTTTACAGGGTACGTTAACAGCCACGTGAAAAAAGGAGAAAAAATGCCTTTAACGGATTTGAAAAGGTGCATCACCAACTTTTGCGGTTAATTGAAAGAAAAACATAAAAAGAAATCTCTCACTGACAAAAATGATTCGACTAATAAAGGTGATGTAAAATACATTTTCATTTATAACTTAGGCACGTAAAAATTTATAAAAAAAAAAATTAATCTAAAAATTTTACAGCTAAACCTAAAGTAATGTCAATAAAAATTATAAAAAAAAAATTTAATTTGAACGAGAGAGAAAAAATTAAAGTGAACAACAGACAAGAAACTGCCACAGAAGAAAAAGAAGCTAGCGAAGAAATTAACAGTATTATTGCAGTGATAAGTGATGACGAAGAGGTACACCAAGGCTTCCGATTGGAAGAATTAGATGTAGACTAAGAAAATAATTCAATGATAAGTGATGATGATGAGCAAAATAAAAAAACGAATAAATGCAAAAACACGTTTAGAGAATTTGAGGAAAAAAAAAGGAGAAAAAGAAAAATAATTGAGTGCACGAATAAGTATGAAAGAAAAAGAAGAAATAACATCAAATGACAGATAAAAAACTGAGCGACAAAGAGAGCTGATAATAATGAATCGAAAAACAGGACAAGAAGAGAACGACAGAGTGATAAATCTAATCAAAGAAATACAAGAAGAAAAAGAATTGTTGGGAAAATCGAGAGAGAACAAAAAAAGTTATGACGTTGTAGAAGACAGAGACGAAAGTATTATGAAAGGAAATGGAGAAGAGTTCAACAGTAGAGGGTTAGATGAAGTAAGAGAGAAAGAATCACTGAATAAAAATAAAATAAGGAATAATATGCATGAAAAAAAAGAGTATGATAAAACAGAAGAGAGCGAGAGACAAGAAAAAAGGAAAAATGAAGGAAATGTAAAATTAAGAGAAAATGTAGAAAAAGAACGATGTAAAAAAAAGGTTGATGATAAACAGAATGAAAAGAGAGGAGAAAGTAGACATATGGATGGTAGAAAATTAAGAAAGAAGGTAGAGAATAGCAAAGATACAGCAAGAAACGATAGAGAGTGAGAACATAGAAGATCCAGAGATTTAAGTGTTGAACGATGGTGAAAAAAGAATGAAATGAGAAGAAATAAGGAAAGAGATGATGAAAGAAAGAGATACAGGAAAGAAAGTAACAAAGATGGAGAAACATATAATAGGAGAAAAAGATACAGAAAAGAAAATAACAAGGACAGAGAAAGAGATGATAGAGGAAAGAGACATAGAGAAGGCCACGAGGATAGAGAAACAGGTGATCAAAAGCACATGGAAAAAGTAGGGAGACAATATAGAGAAAGATCTGATAGTTGGCAGAGGGATCAATGGAAAAATAAGAGATAGAGTAAAGAGAGAACAGCAATTTTCAAAGAGAGATGAGCATATACAACCAAGAATCGAGACATTAATTGATTAAAAATTTGAATTACTTATAAATGTTACTATTTAAATATTTATCTTATTAGATGATTTATTTGATCGCAGAAATTACGTTATCAAAAAGTTGTAGAGGGTTTTCCAGAAAATCTTTTATAAAAATCAGGGATTGATGTGTTGGTGAATGATTAAAATTTCTGTATTATTTAGGTAATATTCTGAAAAGAAGTAATATTATCATAAGTTATAATTAAATCAGTCCAATGAACAACAAAATTGTATAATGTTATTTTTTTTTATTTTTATTACAAATAGCCAATGAAAAAAAAAATTTTTTAAAACGTGATATAATAAACTTAAAACTATCTTATTTTAATTATAAAACGATGTCTCAAAAAGATCTTCTAAAGATCTAAAAATTATTTTTTAAAAAAAAAAATTTCGAAAAGATCTTTATCATGTATTAATTGACTGCTTGAATATTAATTATTCAAGAACTGAAAAAGATACAAAAAAAACATTTCTACAACGTCTTGGGAGCATCTCGCTCAGGCTCATTTCCAAGACGTATTTTTTAAAAATCTTTTTAAGATCTCAAATACGATTACGCAGGCAGCGCTTCACAAACAACATGTGTCGCAAAAAGCCTGTTGAAACGGGCGGACATCGATTTTCAACCGCATGAACATAGCTTGCTGGGAGTTGGCGGCTTCAATGGCCCATCAGTGCATGGAATGGCACACCTCACGATTTCACCGCAGAACGACGACAAGGTTAAACTTGACTTCGACGCTCAAGTCATCTCGCTCATCACGAAGTACTGCCCCGGCCGACACAAAAATATAGCGCTTGGCAACACCTTAAAGGCTTAGTAATGGCAGACGATTTTCGAGAGAGACCCTCAAAAATTGAGCTGTTGCTAGGTGCTCACACCCTACCTCAAGTGCTAAAGGAATGACTACGAATCGGAGCGTCAGGGACTCTAATGGCTCAATGCACCATTTATGGATGGATGCTGTCGAGTGTTTTACAAACACTAGCTTCATCATCATCATCAATGCATCTCTGTTCATATTTTCATCTAGTGTCAGTGTCTATTGTGTATAGTGCAAAGCAAAAAGAAAACATGTTTCACTCACACCTTATTCGCGAAATAGGCGGGCGGAATGTTCAGGATTTAACTAGCTTTAAAGTACGTATTTTCATGTAATTGTTAATGTCAGTGTTATTGTTATGATGCCTTCAAAGCCAAAGACTTGCCGTGCGAGAAAGACTCTTATAGCTTCTCAAATATTCTCGAATAATACCTTGCTACGCAAAGCCCAAGTTTATTTCTGCTTTCTCTTTGACTTCTAATGTAAGAACTTATACACACATACATACAATTACATATTCCTCAATTTGTTGCTGCCCTGCAAGGTAGCTCGCATACACAGTCAGTCTAGCTACCGCATGCTCTTGAGCCACACATCGGCGCTCGCAAGCGGTCTCACGCAGCCGAGAGATATTCGCTCTCTCGCAACCGCTTATACTTTTTACACTGCACTAAATAGTTTAGTCAATCAGTTAAGTTCAGTCTCCGCTATTTTCTTGCTCTCAAATTAGTACTTGTCACGAGGAAAATTTGAAGGCTTAAAACTCACTTATTCTGACAAGAAAGCAATATATATTGTGTATAGAACAGCAGTGCTGCCACTACAAAAATTGATGAAAAAAATTTATTTCCGAGTTGGCTGCTTTTTGAACCCGAATCTAAGTTGACTGCTTTTTCAAACCGAATCTGAGTTGGCTCTTTCTTCAACCACAAATCTGAGTCGGCTCTTCCTCTTACCAAACCATCGATATGCAACTAATGCGTAAAGCACAGTCTTACATGAGCTCCTTGAAAAAGAACTGGTTGTTCTAGCCTGTCGCCACTATAAGCACGAAATAATATTAGCCGCATGTTTGCAAAGTAAGTTTTCCGATATGTGTGGCCATATTGTGATCGTGTTTAAAAATTTCAAATGGCTTGGCCGAATATTGATAAACTTAGTTTTAAAAACGCACTTGCAAATAATGATACTAACGATTTATTAGTATCTTAAAAATCGGACGTGATCACTTGTATAGATACTTAATTGGCAGAACAACAGCCTCGGCATGACTATCACGAATCATTTGAATTAAGTTTGATATTTTTAGGAGGCGAGCCGAAAAAAGGAGTCAAATTTTTCAAACCAGGCGCATACCATCACACGCGCTGGATAGAAAAGCAATTTATTGTCTAGAAATATATTTATTTTGCGATTCGTTCAAATAATCTGACCAAGATAAAAATTTTTTTTTTTGACATAAATCAATCTATAGTTTTTGTCTACATCCAAGCTTGTTATACATCACCTCTAGCAATAAAAGCCCCTACAAATGATTTAAGGTAGTTCAGCACCCCCAGCTGTTCTCAACCTGTTACATACAACAGTAATTTATTAATTTTCCAAATAATCGTTGTAAATTATCGTCAGT
>JAPYYV010006070.1:0-23152 GCA_030522625.1 Copidosoma aretas | reverse complement strand
CAATGTTTGAATATACTGATACCCAAATTAAAAAATTTTTTTAATCAAGTAAGTTCAAAAATTCAATAATATAATTGCCGCCCCTTATTACACTGCTGCGGCCCCTACGCCATGGCGTTGTTGGCGTAGGCGATAGTCCGCCTCTGCTGGTTGACGGTGCGGCAGTCTGGAAAACGTTTGGCGTAAAGCGGAGCTGCCGCAGCAGCGTTTCTGTTACATTCGCCGTACATCCTCATCATCTCACAGTATTTCGTAGCAGTGGAGGGCACATTTGGTGGTGAATTAAGCCACGCAGCGATGGCAATTACTAATCCTGTAATGTACTTTTATTTTTTCTCTTTTATGGGTGGGTTACAGATTGAAATAAACATTCTTAATTTACTAGCTACGTAAGTTAATTACCGCTGCAACTTACAAAATAAAAGAATGTTACCATATATAAATTATTATCCGATGTGTTCAAAAGCATGTAAAACGTTTTACATGCATCTCATGATAAAAAGTATGTCTCTGTATTTATTTATATCAAAACATGCATTAAATACTAATAATTAAAAATGAATATCCAAAGAAAGATGACAAGGTTTAAAACTAACTGAAACGTGGAGAATGATGAATAATAGTCCAATATTGAAAAATATTAATCCAAACGTAACGTACTCTTCTAGTTTCTGCAACTCCCCTACATGTCCCACAAAAGTACCCCGTGAGTACCTCGAAAGTCCCCCACAAGTCCTTTAAAGTCCTCTGTAAGTCCCCTCTGAGTCCCCCGTAAGTACCCCAAAAGTCCCCCGAAAGTCCTTTACAAGTACCTTGCGAGTCCTCGTAAGTCGCCCGTAAGTCTCCCACAAATACCGTACAAGTCCACCGAAAGAACCTCGTAGGTCCCCTGAAAGTCCCCTGAAAGTCGTCCACAAGTCCTACATAAGTATTTCTCAAGTCCCTCATAAGTCCCCTGAAAAACACCTGCAAGTCCCCGAAAGTCCCTTCTACGTACCCTGAAAGTCCCATATAAGTCCCCTGTCTGTTTCCTGAAAGTCCCCTGTAAATCACCTGTATTTTTCTAAAGGCCCCCGTATGTCCCCCGAAAGTACCCTGTAAGTTCCCTGAAAGCCCGCCGAAATATTTCTACAAGTACCTCGTAAGTCCCCCAAATGTCCTCCATATGTCCCTTGAAATTCCTCCAGGAGAACATTGTAAGTCCCCCAAAAGTTCTGCACAAGTACCCCGTAAGTCCCTCGGGAGTCTCTCGTAAGTCCCTAAAAGTGCTCTATAAGTCTCCCTGTAAGTCCCCCAAAAGTCCTTCACAAGTCTGTCGTAAGTCCCATCAAAATATTCCGCAAGTCCTCTGTAAGTCCACTGCAAGTCTCTCACAAGTATTGCATAAGTCATTTAAGGGCACCTACGAGACCCCCGAAAATTGTACACAAAATTTTCAAAGGTCTTTTGAAGTTCATCTTACTTTCCCTGAAATAACCTAAAAGTCCTTCCTAAATACTCCAAAATACCTGATAAGTCCCCTCATAGCCCTAACTTAGTTGTTTGTTTTACATTGTAGGTCCCATAAAAGATTTTCTATAACCCTATGGCACGAACTCACGAAACATACTACGACAGGGCGCTCAATTGTGACTGCTATATTTACCTTACCTTCGTAGTAACATGCGGGAGCACTGCTAACTTAAGTTGTATGCTCTTACAGTCCCACAGTCATAAGCTTAAATACGCACACAAATGCATAGTAAAGTATAGTGGAAGGTTGAGCAGGGTTGTAACTTATATCTATGTATAGTTACTTGAAGCATTCATACATACAATAGATATGCTTCAGGTATATTTGGTACTCTCCTTAAGCTTTCTGATTTTTCAGATTCAATAAGTAGTTTTTAACTTTAAGCAGCTGTCAAGTGTTATAAAGTTCAATCTCAAGTTTCAAGCGGGCTGGTAAGTCGTTGATTTGAGTTTGTTTCGAAGTGAAAAAACGTTTGGTCTGTTTGACTTAATCAAGAATTATTGAACTTTTCTGAAGAAGTGGATTATTTGTTGAACCATTTGTTTATATCTTACTAGTATACAACATGTCATTGTCATTTGAGGTTACAGGTTATGTCTTGTAGCATGTCTTTTAAATTTTGCTACAATTTGCAGTTTATTTGTTTATTTTGTACTTTTTCTCTTTGATAATATCAAAGCTATGAAAGTTTTGTCATCAAGTCCTCTTTTGTTTAAACAGACTTACCAATGCATTAAAATACTAGCCATTAGCAGCAAATAAAAAGAATTTATATCAAGACTCATAGTATAATTAAATGATGGACTCGTATTACAGTCACCTAGACATTTCTTGATATAACATACAGAACAACAACTTTTTTACAAAACATAGGAAATGGTCATATCATAATTAAATTTCATGTACTGTAGTTTATTCACACATTATTACCCAAGATAGGCAGGTTCACCTTTTTCTGAGTATTCTATTGACAATTTAAAAAAGTCTTCCATTTATTTGTCAGTCATGCCTAACAAGCTTTATATGGCGTGGGATGGGTTTGAAAGAATCACCGTAGACACAAAAAAAAGACCATGTGCGAATCGTGTAGATTTGTTTTCACCAACACATAATCTGACTTTCTGACTAAGCATGAGTTTATATAAATCGTCAACTAATGTCAATCACCTCAAAACATTACTTTGAAATAAACATTTTTTAACAGGGAAAACCGTGGCACTGACACGGATAAAACTACAGCAAAGACACATAGAGGCACGAGCCCACAGGACAAGAATGTTTCGTCAAATACAAGTAAAAGGAATTCTTGAGATGTGTGTGCTCATGGTGACATTGAATCTGGTTAACCAAACAAAATTTCAAGAGTCAATAAGCCAGTCAGTACTAAATATTGCATAGTAAGCTTGAAAAACCAACTATACAATTCTATTACAGTAGACTATATATTCATCATCTATTCAATTTAAATTCATTTGAAACTTATTTAACATTACCACAATTACTATTCGTACTACTTCTACTACCACTATAGCTACTACTACAACTTTTACTAATAGACAATTTCAGTATTTTCTCTTATTTGCATCTATTGACCAAGCACAGCCATTAGATTACTCACTATTCTGCTGGAAATTCGTTGTTGTAAAACATTTCATGAAGAATATTTAAATAGCCTCCAAAGATTTATTTCATTCTAAGCTTGAAAATCAATCCTATTTCTACAATAGCTACTATGAAAAAATTAAAAGTTCTAAACAAATTTCACAAGTGACTTGGATCCTCAGAAATGTAATAAAGGGGATGAAAAAGTAGATTTTAAATTTAAATTTTGCGCTATCAGCCTCTGTTGATAACAGTATTTTTTTCAACGTTTATTGAAAAACGGGTGCAAAATCGGAAAAATCCAAGATCGCTTGCACTAAATAACATCATTACTTATTACTGTACAAAGATTAGAGTTGATACATGAATGACAATTCCAAACTTTGCGTAGTAATCAGTAATGGTGTAATCTAGTGCAAGCTATCTTGGGTTTTTTCGATTTTGCATCCTTTTTGAATGAACACTAAAAAAGACTATAGTTACCGACAGAGGCTGATTCAAATTTCAAATATGCTTTTCCATCCCCTTAAAATTAAATGGTACAATTTACAAGGGTTTTAAGTTTTGAGACCATAAGCTACTTTAATTAATACTCTTACACAACCCGAATAGACTCGACCTTAATAAATGAATATGGGCCAAAAGGTATGCCATAAGTTCACTGTCCGAGCGCCTTCCGACATGCAAAGCTAATTGATACATATATTCTTGTTGTCAGGTGACTGTCCGGGCCGAGCTGGCACCCAGACAGCAGACGTCCTCATACCAGAGATTTCCCAGATCTGGCCCTAACGCTGCTGTCGGTACGGTAGTTAGCAGAATTTAATAAAATTTTATCATTAAAGCTATAAATATAAAGGACATAATTATACAGATGTATATATAAGTTGTACATCACTATTTGATATGTACAGTAAAAAATACGATCGTAAAACTACTGGTGTCTTTGTAATTTTTTACTATGCCTGATGGTGTAAAAATACTGTGAAATAGTAACATACACACAAAAATAGTACATACACTAACACCGTTGTAATGTACTTTACTACGCTCAGCATAGGAAATAATCGGACCTATGCTGGAAGAAGCAATTTTACTACAGCAATAATATTTTTTATTGCAGTCATGATAGTAAATTTACGATCATGTCCGCAGTTTATTTACGATGCCTTTAGTAAAGTCCGAGAAATTGTCATTTTCTTAATAATGTTATTTTTCGATTCTTAAGCAGAGGTCATAGGTGCAAAACTGTATTTTTACTTCACTGCGAGAATGTCATTAATTCAATAAAGTGATTAACTTGATAGTTGATCACTTACTTTAATAAATATCTGAGTTGATTAAAAAAATAGATTATCTCGACATTACTATTGACGTTCTAAAAATTTCACGCAACAAAGACCGATTTCTAGGCGATTACAAGAGATGCAGTAAATTTTACTATCGTGTAGCAAATTTTACCACTTTATTTTTTACAGTGTGGTATTAGTATATTATATATTGTACACCGCATAATGATTTTTTTCGTTTAAAAAGCGTTCCTTCTGGTTCTTAGACATCTTTACACACTAAAAAAATTTATTCAACCACAACTCTACTGGAATAAATAACATTTAAAAAACAGTAGCGCCTGCTACACTATCCCGAACGGGCCAGGTACGTGCAGTTTGTAATACCCAGATGTCTGTCCACCAGTCACCTGACCACATCCACGATCTGGGCCATATATGTTAGCGGTACATGGCCCAGATGGTAGCGTCTGGTAGCCGGAATCTTTTTCTATTCGGGAACCTTACCTTTATTAACCCTCTACTGTGATCTTGTGAAATAGAAAGGCAAGTGTTTGACATAGAGAAAGTAAGTTTTTATAAATGTTACAATTTAACCAGTCCAGGCCCTTCAAATTATTCATTTCAGCAACCGGTCTTTACCATCTAAATCTAACTTTTTTCCTAAGAATTTGATTTCCTAGTACCACTTATTTTTTGGATTAGAAAGTCATTTTGAATTATTGTTATGTCTTGTCTCTTTTGGCTGGAAAAAAATATTGCATACTGTAAATTATAACATCTAACTGTGCATAAAATCGTCTGTTGGGCTTTTCTTCTTTTGAAAAAAGTAACTTTACATTTCTCCTTTTTTTAAAAGATGGATTGTAAGTTTTTTCTTTCCACAAAAACAAAAAATTCTCAAATCCACCCTTTATAAATAACAATTTCGAGGTTTCTCTGTACTAGAAATAGTAGTTTTGAAAAAGTATTCTTATACCAGAAAAGAGGGGTTTTCACACAAAAATGCCAATCAATATTTTGTGATCGATTTCGGTTCCTTTTGGTACATGGCGATAATAGACGCTAAATACAAAAACTGAAATCATACGACTTTTTAGGCACGACTGCAGGAGTGCCTTATATCTTCACCAGAGCAAAAAGAGGAAATATGCTTGAATCGTCTAGTTTTTGAGTGAAACATGTTTTCAACGTTATGTAAAATACATTTTAAGGATACCTATACAGTACAATAATGTATGGTAATTTGGTTTGTAGTTTATTTGACACGTCACAACCTGACAGTTTGAAACTCAGCCGATTTCGTCGGGGAAAAAAATTTAACAGCCTCAAGATGGTTAAACTTTAGAGTTATTATCAAGTGTCATTAAGGTATCAGCTGAATCAAATTATTTGGATACTACTTGAGTCTTTAATAATGCATAATCTTGCCCCTGTGGAGCAATATACTACTCAATAGATGAATAACATCTAAAGAAGCTTGTACAAATATTTAATGGGATGAAAAAACTAAATTATACCTTGAAAGCAGTCTTGTAATTTTTGATCAATTTAAAATTAATGAAAAAAGACTTAAACACTTGCGTACTGCTGTAACATATGTAGACATCACTTTTAAACACTGTTTCATATCCACTCTGGCCAAGTAAGTATAATGCTCAGTTACTAATCTTGCTGGTCTCGGTTTAAATCTCTGCAGCCGCAAAATTTTTTTTTCCTAATTTTAAAAGGATATTTTTTCTCTCTATCAATAATTCTGATTGTCTTAAAACATAAAAATCGTTTTTGCATTGATTTTAGAAGTAGAAAAAATGCTTTTTATTTTGTTAACTTATTCCAAAAATCGGACAATTTAAACGATTTAAAAACATTTTAGAAAAACTTTTTGTAGTTTTTCAAAAACGTTTTTTTGTCAACTGGGAATCATTTTCGAAATATTTTTGAAACTTTGGGGCTATCAGGGTGGGTACATTATCGTGATGTACCAAGAGAATCTGCCTATCCTCAACTCCTATTCTTACCTTAAGTGTAACGCGGTGCTGCTTAGCGGACTCCCGTTGCCTGTTCATGCATATGGTTTTATTAAAACTTATTCAACATCATTCCGTTTTGCAACAGGATTTATCTAGTGCAAATCCTAAAGTTACAAGTAAGTTTAAACAATCAATTATATACATAAATTTGCGTTGAATTATACCAATTTGCTAAAAAAAAGAAACATTTTAAAATCTTTACATTTATAAATTTTTGTAACGTACTGAGAATGTCGCTAAAATCTTCATAAATATAGTACTTCTTCTCTACTTGCAAGAACATTAGCTAAAATTACCTTTCGTCGTTCTATATCTGTACAAATGACAATTTTGATGATAAAGTTATGCAGGTAACATCTAAGTCACCAAAAAATCAACGAACCAATGTCATCCATTGTGATTCGCCGCTGTCGATACTGTTTTCTAGGCTTCAGTTGGATTTTTCTCTCATTAATTCTGCTGCTATGTCTTAATTCTTAGAAACTATTAAAGATGAATTTAAAGCTTTCCTTCAGCTGACAGTTCTAGTAGCTAATTATTTGGATCACAGATTTATTGGCAAGGACTTCTTGAGTATCGACGAGTACGGTATACTGATGTTTTCAACACTTTTTGATTGGATCCCCGAAGATTGTGTGTCAGCGATGGCCCAACATATAACACAATCGCAGCCGTTTTGTAAACCGGTGTATGCTTAACCAAGAAAAGCGTTTCCGCCAAAAATGTTTTGGAATCTAATGAAAACAGAAACATTTAAACAGTGCAACTTCAAATTTTCAGTGACTTTGCACTTCAGTTTGTTGAACTGCCGTGCTGTATCAAAATACCAGATATAGGGTCAATAACTTAAATATTTATACTCAAGAAAGCAGACGATGATAAACTTGAAGCAGCCGTAGAGTGCGCTGTTTAAAATTCTTAACTTTTTCTACTTTATTAAAACAAATACTTGTCTATTTATTACATGTTCAAGTAATGATTGAATGTTTTCTCATTTTTTTATTACTGACCTGTGATGTTATTACCAGATTGTATGCTAAATGTTACTGCATTATTACGAAGCTTGTCAAGTTAAAAATTTTTTATAATTGACCTGAAATTCAGGATTTTGTTTTGCATAGAGATTGCGTAACATCATAAGCCTTTCTTCGACGCAACTCTACGTTACTTGTAAGTACCATCCTTTTTTTTGTAATTAATATTAAATCGTTAAAATACATTTTCTTTATAAATATTCAATGCTATTTATTATATGCGTAATACAGCAAGTATGCAACTTAAGTTAAATTCAGTGCAATCAATACATTTTAAATAGTATTGTACTTTTTCTTTGTCGTGACCTTTGTTTTGCTGTGTGATACGTAAAGTATTAGTTGTTAAGGCATATCATTTTTACGTTGAAAATGTAAACATTATACACTAATGCTATTGTTGCTTCTAATAACTTCCCTACAAATATCTGAAGAATAAATTTTCTTAACGCTCATGTATCCTCAGAAAATATATATTTTTGTTGCATATATTCTAGAAATGCTATCGACAACAAAGACTTTAAAATTCCTTTAGGTAAAAGACTTCATAAACAATAAATACATATGAAATTTCCACAGCTTTCTTACAATTTTATATATCTGTCTCTGTTTATATTAACTATGTGTGTGGTATGCTCATAATGCTGAAATTGGCTGTAATAAATTTGATTTTGTCATAAATAAATTTACTTACTTTTATGATTCATCCGCTGAATGTAATAAATTTATTACACCTAATATAACAGTAGTCCTGAAATATTTTCATCATTGAAATTATTTATTGTAAATATACGTGCGGCGCCTGGTCGGCCCCGCCGTACACAAACGATTACAATTCTTCGTTTATAATATAATTTAATAGAATTATAGGTTTCCAACGGATTATTGTTTCTTGGAGTATGTACTTCGAGGATTTGTGGTCACTAAAAGGGTAATTAGAGTGAAAAGATTATCCCACACTTATGATATAATATAAACCGAAAATTTATTAAATAACTTTTTGATACATTTTTTTTTTCTTTTATACTATACGTAGTTTGGTAGTTTTTGTACTTATGTTCACTATTCGCTGGACGCGGAACATTAAAGTCCAGTGACAAATTACCATTACTCGCTTGACAAATAATCCCACTAATGTAACATATAAAGACAGAATTTCAATTATTTCTTTAATTTTATTTTTTTATTTTATGAATGATATCTACAGTGAATCATAAATTCCTATTAATATTTAAGGTTGCCTGTAGTTGTAATTTATGTCTAATATTTAATAAAAATTGGGTACGTTACGTGTGACACAACGCGGAAGTGTGAGCTACGCAAGTTATGAAATGTTTACAAATGTATCAAAGAGTGAGCGAGTGAAAGATATATAGGAGATGGAAGTCATGTGCTTTATTAGCATGACATTTAAAAAAAAAAATACATTAGGTGCAATGAATTTATTCTGAAACGAAAGCAACTTAAAACGTTATGTTTTTTCGAAACCATATAAAAATAATTTCTAAATAACGGATGCATGTCTGCATTGAATTGTCAAAGTTCTTATTTTCGACCTATTCGGCTTATCTGTCGAAATATAGCGTATTTTTTGGTTTTTAATGGTTGCACTGGCATAGAATTATTTTGGAATAATTTTTACGCATTCGTACTCATTTATTCAGCGTGTTGTAATATTTTTTGAAAATTTTGTAACTACTTTTTTACCAAGTCATACCAGAAATTAGGAAAATGCTGGTAATGGCATAACGTTGACTAAGACCGCTCTACTTGTCCGACTATATGATTATTTACCCTTCATGCCACCCTTGACAATTATTTTTTTAGCCTATCTGGCTTTCTGTTTGATATATTGCATATTTTAGATGATTTCAAGGTTATGTGCGAATAAAACTGAAAATAATTTTTTGTGTATACTTTTCATGATTTTCTAAACATGCTATAAATACATCTAAGACACTGAAAAATAAAAAATTTTTATATTAACCAACAGCTCTCTATATATGCTCCGCGATGATTTTTTTTCTCTTGAAAAAACCCACAAGAATTGTTATTTTTGATGTCGCGTACTTATTTTCAAATAGTTTAAAGTTAAGTCGTAATAACAACTGGTTAAATAAATAAGTAATGAGCATGTGTATAAGTCTGCTGAGCATGCCAAATTTTTTTGGTAATTGTTTCCTGTATTTAAATAAAAGTAATAACAAGTTTTTACATGCATGTGTGTATTACACACACATGGACGCACACTCACTCATATTTACACAGATATCCACACTTATGTACATACATACCCACAAACACACTAACCGCACGATATTCATAATACACTATATAAGTATATATGTTGTGGAATCTCAAGACGAACGGTGAGACTGGAGCAGTCACCGATCCACTATTGTTGCATAACTTAAAAAATTTTGAAAGAATAAGATGCAAAACAAATCAAATAATTTATCCATGGAAACTCAAATGAATTAACTAATAATAAAAAAAAGTGTATGGCTCCCTCTTTTTTCCCATGCCTGTACATATGGTAAAATAATATCAAACTTTACTTTCAAAGTTTGGAAAAAATTATTTAAGTATATTAATAATTTATTATAAATGTACATGAAAAAATCAAATTTTCAAAAACAATTTAGTAAACAGTAAATAGAATCTTCGATTGAAATAATTTACGAACCACAGTATAAGAGGCAGTGTCAGTTATGACCTAACAGGTAGCTACTGGCTAGATAGGTGCAGTGCTCGGCTTACGTGCGACAGGTCGTGAGTTTCAATCTCGTGGTAAATGTTATTTTTTGTTTTCGTTTTTTGGAATTAAAATTTACTCTCGTTACACATTTAAGAGGATAGAAAAGTATAGAAATTTGAATTAACTTTTGGTTAGAAGTTGACTTGCGGTTAAGAAATCAAATTTACTTCCATCACACATTTTATAGAGAGGGAGAATCTTTAAATCATTGATTTACCCTCCAGCATAACGAGCCTACAAAAGTATAGCTTCAAAAATAAACCATAATCTTTAGCTAGAAAATAAATTTTTTTTACATATTTTGTTTATAAAAGTGTAAAAGCATCGAAACAATTATTAAATAATAATTTTTAATTTGTCAATATTCAGGATACCAATGTAAGTCGCGTTCGTACACAAATATATATTAAAACACACACTACTACATGTCCTTGAAACATATTTCATTCTTTATTACATTCCTTGATATTGGTACAGAGAATAAATTTAGGAACAAATTTTTTTTAATTTTCATATCCTTAGTACTAAAAAAAAAATTTCATGGTTGCTGTTTTGTTCATTTGTCTTACAATTTTATATATTTTTGCATAATAATTTTTACTGGATACATTTATTATCACAAGTTCCTTTTAGCTTACAAATGTTGTACTATAAGAATGATAAAAAACCTATACTAATATTTGGGCTTACAGCTTCATTTACATATTGTAATTTATTACTTCATAAATCATATTTTTATATTATATTTCATAGTGAAATAATATTGATCGTATTTAACTTATATTTAATCTTATAAAAATCACCTTTAGAAAAGGTCAATTTTTATGATATTTCAGATTTTTAAAAAAATCTTTAATTTTATGTCTTTTCTTACAAAAGTTCACTAAAGCTTATTATACTTGTTGTTGGTATACAAAATTCCGAAAACAAAAAGACGTGCTACTTATTCAGAAATTTTATGCTTGTATGAATTTCCTGTGGTGATTCTTGATTGTCCGATATACCCTAGCTAGTTAGCTGATACTGCAGCTATGTTACAAAGTCAAGCTCAGTTTTTGTAAGTGTCTTCATTTTATTGCCTTTTTCTAGTGGACTATTTTCTGTATCTTTTGTTTTTAAGTCAACGTGCCTTAAATGACATTTTTTTAAAGTGATTAGTACCTTTTTTTTGTTGTTTCAGTTTTTAATTGCACAGTAATACACGGTTCTTGCCCCAGCAGGTAATATATGGTTTCCAGAAGATTTTTATACGGTGAAACCTATTCCAGCCTTAGAATCGCTCTAACACGTCAGTATCTTAAAATATTCTAACCTGAAAGTGCAAGATACACGGATATAGCTCATATTTAAGGTTATGGAGCATCGTGACATTTTTTTCCGGAAAAGTTATACAGGGCAATTAAACGTGTAAATATTCCTCTTTTAAATGCCGTTGAATTTGCTTGAATAATTTTTTTTTCACCGAGATATTTTTCTTTAAACTTTTATAAAATGCTTGAATTTCACAAAGACTGTATCAACAAAGGCATAATGGGACACCTGCTTTAACACGAATCCCAAGAATAAATTGTATATCATTAGAAGGGTTATTATCAAAAAAGAAAATATTAAGCTTCATATGAATCTAGCCTTCATCACCGACTCTAAAACATAACCTTATGAATGTAATTTTTATCAAAATAACTTGTTTGTGACATCTCATCTGTGAAATGACCAAAAATTTGGTTTGCAGTACCATTTTGATATAACGGATTTTGTAAACATTTTCTATTACATTAACAATCAAAAGAACCTTTAAATGTGCAAAACCCAGGTCACAGCGAGTCATGAGTAGGATGAGTAGGAAAATTGTAAAAGCTACTAACCCTAACCTCGCGACCCACAAAACTCTAGGCGCATCGGGGAAGGAATGAGAGGACAAATTCTATAAGACACTTAACTAACCCGTTAACCCCCTAAAACCCAGGATACGGCCTGAGAGGGAAGAAAAATAGGTAAAAAATGTCTGTAGGTCATGAAATCCAATCACTAAATCCACAAAACCCTGAGCATAGCCAGTCAGGGAACAAATGCGTTAAAAATGAATATGAGCCACCAAACTAAAAATTTTAGAGCTATAATCCATTAGTGCTTTTTATATAAATGAGAAAGATACAGATACGCACTTACTTAAGACAATTAAAAAGTTTGTTCCATTGAAGTTTCAAAATTTCTTACTTAATAAAGATATAGAGCTCTTTGAAAACACTTTTTTTTGCAATTCTGCGCCGGGAGTTGTGTGAATTTACAGGTTCGGATTCGTTTGCTTTCAAAATTTAAATGTACGACTTGCTATTAAAGTGAATTGTGTGTTAGGGGGTTGAGTTTGGTGGGTCATAATATTTTTCAACTCATTTTTCTCGCACGCAATACTCCCAGGATTTTGTGTGTTTGGTTTCAAGGTGAGGTATAATGGCTTATAGGATTCATTCACTCACTTTTCTCTAAACACACTGGGTTCACGGTTTCATAGGTTCAAAGGTTATGTTTGGTGGTCTATAGACTTTTTCTGATCATTTTCCTCCCCTCTCTCGCTGCGTCCTGAGTCTAAGGAGTTTGGAGTTTAGATTTAGTGGCTTATATAATTTTTCTGCTTATTCTTCCCTCGAAATGACTAGAGTTTTGTGGGTTTCATGGTTAGAGTTTGTAGCTTGTAAATGAAAAATATTTACCAAATTTGTTATATCAAAATGGTACTGCTAACCAAATTTTGGGTTATTTCGTTAATAAGGTCTCACAGAAAATCTGTTTTGATGTAAATCACCTTTTTGAGATTATGTTTCAGCATCGCTAATGATGGCTACATTTATATAAAGCTCTTTATTTTTTTTTATATTTACCCATTCATTGATATAAAGTTTATTCTTTGGGTTTCGTGTTAAAGCAGCTGTCTTATTATGCCCTTGTTGATACTCAGTCGAAAATCAATAGCTATATTTACAGCTATACAAAATAGCTATGATTATAGCTATAATCACGTATATTACAGCTATAAAAATGTGTGAAAAATAGCTATAAAAACAGGTGTTTACAGCTAAAATTTTACCCAAATTTTTAAGAAGAATAATTGTTGTGAAATTCAAATTTTTCAAAGATATATCAGCTACAAATGGTGTTATCATCTGCATGATAACATTATAACTGAGGGACAAAAGTATTTTAGAACAATTTAAAAAAAAAAGATTCCTAAAAAAATTTTCAGTTTTTCAAAAAATATCCAAAAATACCTTAGTCCCCTAGTTTTGATGTTATCATGCGGATGATAATACTATTTATGGCTGATATATATTTTCAAAAATTAAGATTTCACAACAATTATTCTTCTCAAAAATTTGGGAAAAATTTTTAGTTGTAAACACCTGTTTTTATAGCATTTTTTTACACATTTTTATAGCTTTAATATAGGTGAGTATAGCTATAATTATAGCTATTTTTTATAGCTGTAATTATAGCTATCAATTTTTGACTAAGTATACTAATTGTGTATCATGCATTTTATAAAAACTTAAAGTAACACATCTCGAAAAAAAAAGAGATTGAAGCAAATTTAACGGCATTTAAAAGAGTAAGATTAGTACCTTTAATTTCTCTATAAAGTTTGTCTTGAAAAAAATGGCACGATGCTACATAACCTTTAATATAAGCTGAAATTGTGTTTTTTGCTCTTTCAGGGTAGAATATCTTCAAATACTGACGTGTTAGAGCGATTCTAAGGCCAGATTAGATTTCGGCGTTGAAAAATCTACGGGAAATCAATTATTACTTGCTTGTGAAAAAGAGGCCAGTCTGTTTAACACTGTGTTATCTAAGTAAATGGTGTACTACTTTTTTAAAACAACTTGTCTAATTAGGAAAATTTCATGTGATCGAAGACTCGAGCCCCAGATATGCTAAATTCCTAGCCGATCGTCTAGTCCATTAAATCTCCGAGCACTCTCGTTCATGAAAGATACGCAAGTATATATTTGTAGAATTCTGTGGAATTGTTGAATGATTGATTTTTAAAAATATTGTAAACCCATAAAAAAAAAAATTAAAATAATGTTTTAACTTTCTTTCATCTCAATATTACTGTCTGTGTTCTGCATTCGATAACCTACTAAATGAAACACTACAAACGTAAACTCAACTTAGTATGGCTGTTGTTAAAATAAGAAACTTTTTAAGAAAGCCTTTATAAACTAGGTACGAATACTATTGATGTTAGAAGGCGGAAAAATTAGATGTTGTTCGTCGATGATTTAATTATTAGACGTTGCTCAGACGTTTTTAAAACATCTTCGAAATGTGTCTGAAACGAATTTATAATCACAGGCAATTAGAAAATAATTGTTTCTGCTACCTTTCTGGTACTGTTAAAGGGGCTAACAACTAATCAACGTGATCAGTGTTAATTCGATATTCGGCCTGCTAGCTACGTCTATATATATAAGTTACTCGAGATATACAATTTTTTCTTCAATATTTACTACTGTATCATAACCTGGATAGCATCGACGTTTTTAAAACGTATATAAAACGTATAAAAATACCATAATACATTTTAAAAATAGTATATTAATGTTTCACAAACGTTTAAAGAACGTTAAAAATGTTCACTGCTACTTGTATTGAAAGATAACTTTAGATTCTTCTGCGCACTATATTTTAATTATAAAAAATGTGCCCATCGGGGGTTAGCATCCAGATGATGCCATTAATACTGAGCACCACAGGTACCTTTTGATGGATTTTACACGTGTTTTAATCAATAGAATAATTTTTTCATCTGTCTCAATCATATGATAAACTTTCTTTGACCCTCAGTATTAACGTTATCATCTATATGATAACGCTTGATAAGCACAACATTTACGACACACACAAGTGTGCAGATTTTAAAAAATAAGTACCGGCGATCATTTCAAACGTTTCTTATACGTTCATAAAACGTCATTTATACCATCTAAAAAACGTCTAAAGGTATATGTTTCAACGTTTCTATCACGTTCTTAAAACGTTTGGTGCTGTTCGGGAAACGTTTACGTAATAAATATATTACTATTAAAAAAACTTCGAACGAACTGATGCAACCAAAACATGCCCTTAGAAAATAATTTCGTCAATTTACATAAACATATTTATTTAATTATTTGTGCAATTTGGATAATTCATCATTATGGTTGAAAAAAAATTTCTCTAATCCAAATAGATAATTTTCATGTTCGTCAAACACTGCATATCAAAGAAAATCTTGTTTAAAATAAGATAATATTTATAAGAAGCAATAAAATATAAGTAAATAATCACGTCGCTCCCATAAAAAAATGTCTTTATTTGGATACAAACAAAGAAATATTTTGTTTCGTTTACATAAGTCACATTATAAAATAGTGAAAAATACATTCTAATCAAATAAATATTTACTATAATCGATGCAGCCGACAATGAGTTTGACAAATAGTTATTTTAGTTAAATAAATATTTATTACATTGTCACAGTATTCACTAAATAGATTTTCGTACAGCATCTTGTTCATTCAATTATTTTTTTAAACACTAAAAATCTTTTTGGTAAGAAGTAGATTTTTCTCAGTGTATGCTGAGTATACCGCACCTTTATTTATTCCATTGATTCCAGTGATTTTTATTAGTATATTTTATATAATAATGAACTTTCATTCTAAAAAATATTAAGCAAAGTGTACATCAGCTACATTTTACAGGTTTAAATAGATAGATATTATCATTTTATTAAGAATTTTCTTAAATGGATACAATATTTATTTAAATACGTTTAAATAAAAAATTTTTTGATTTAAATGAATTATTTATATTAATAAAAATAACTAAGTTTTATATTGAGCTTAAATAAGTACCTACAGTGGTAAAAACTGCATATTTATTTGATTCAATAGAGTATTCTATGTTTTTAACAATATTATATGTAAATGTTCACTCTAACTTCTTAGAAATTTAAGCAGTATACTAATTTTCTTTTTCCAGTTCAAAATAAATATTTCGTAGAATTAGGTGAGTATTCACTTGAACTAATAAAATATTATTGCAAATGCAGTCGAGCAAATATTTTTTTTATTTGAATAAATTTTTTATATGAATGTAAACAACTAAACTTACATATGTCGTTTAAATAATTTCGAATGCTGCGAGGAACCGAACCTTTATTGATTCAAAACGAATATTTTATATTTGACGATATGCTGATATGCTCTGCTAATATTTATTAACTGCTTTATACCACTTGGTAACTATTTATTAAGCCTTAAATAACAGATTCTTTAAAAATTCTAAATAAATATTTTGTTATGTAATAAACTATTTATTTAAACTGATACAATATTCATTTGTATACTAGTAAATACATAGTATATGAATTAAACAAATGGTTTATACGAATATAATCAACTTATTTACTTATTCAGCTCAAAATAAGAACTTGCCCTGGAAAAAATAGCATATTCATTTATTCAAAATAATTATTCTATGCTTTCGACGAAATGATAGGTAGATTTTAGCTGACGCATAATAACTATTTATGAAGCAGCATATTAGCTTCTGTTTGACAATTCTATAGGAATATTTTATTTATTAAATAAAGTTTTTACTTGAATCAATCTAATAGTTGCTTGAATTCACCAAAATAGTTGTTTTAATTTTATTAAATCATTACGCTGGAAATAAAAGCATATTTTCCTACCAAAAATTAATTTGTACTGTTTTTAGGGATATATTATGCAATTATTATCTTGCAATTAATAAATATAAATAAAGTTGTAGGTCAGTTTCTTTTTGACAGTTTTAAATAAATATTGTTTTTATTTTTGGTAGTGTGTACTTGACCGGTTACAATATTCATTTGAATGCATGTAAATACATTTCTGTTTAATTTAAATAAATTATTCATATGAATACTGGAGAGGATCAGAAGTGCGATGGTATAGTAGTGTTTCAAGATTTCGTATAAGATGCAGAATGCGAGTTCGAAAGTTTTTCGATTAGTTCTTCTTAATAAGTTTACGTTAATTTAATAATTTCTGCCTACTTATGTAAATAAATGTCAAAACTATTTTTATTATCTGTCTTTATTAGAAATTTTTTTTCATCTTTAAAATTTATGTTATTAAAACGAATATTTATTTATGTTTCGTTACAAACAGTTTAATAAAGTCATTCACCTGATCGTTAATAGAAATAAATGCATAAATATTTAACTAAAACTCAAGTTAATAATATGATAATAAGTTTATTTCTCCGAATCTTGAAATTTTTTCGTATCTTCAGGATTTTTGTACTTGCTGTTAATAATTTATCCACTTATTTTGAAATCACATGTTTGTCAGTTTGAAATAACTTGCATTGAATAAATAATATAGTTTCTTAGTAATAATAATGAAATTGACTAGATACTTATCAAAATTAAGGTAACTATACTTCAAAAAATATGGTAAGTATTGTCTACTTAATCTTTTAAGTATTGTCTTCTTCCTAATAATAAATAATTTAAATAATAATTCGAAAGATGTATACATGTATAAGCAGATTGTTAAAAAAAGTAGTCAGAGAAAAAAAAATATTTATTAGTCTGGAGTAAATATTTATTTAAAAGCAGTATAAGACCACTTGTACAATTTTTTTGCAATATCAAAGTAAAACAGGTTTTTGGTCAGCGGTCTACGTATCGGCAATCTGTGTGGGAGGCCATTAGGTTAAATCCCTACAGCTTTCGATCTTTTTCATCAATGACTAATGTTCTCAGATATTATATAATAGTTTTTTTTCTTATTTTGAGGGTTAAAAAGTTTAAACTGAAATTTCACAAAAACGCCGTTAAATTTTTTTTTCATTCTTTTTTCATTTGTTAGTTTTTTTCATGTACATTTTAATAGTTGTCGTAGAAACATGGGCGGAGTGTTCGTATGGGCGCTAGAGGGCGCTAAAGGTCAAAAAATTTTGGCGGCCACATTTTGAATTTTGATAATCTGACCACAGATTCGTAATCAGCGATCTCGAAAACCTTAACCTTATAAAACATCTTGATCTTGGTTCAATATGTCTTTACCTATTTACTAGAACGAAAAAATATCGGAAAATTCTGTTTTTTGACCTTTAGCGCCCTATAGCGCCCACACAAACACTCCGCCCTTGTTTCTACGACAATAATTAAAAAGAACATGAAAAAAGCTAACAAATAAAAAAAATGAAAAAAAAATTTAACGGCGTTTTTGGGAAATTCCAGTTTAAACTTTTTAACCCTTAAAATCAGCCTATATGCCTATGTATATACAGGCCGCGTGATGCCTCTATCGGTATTACGCCTGCCTACAGATCTTGATAGTCGGGGTTCGATTCCCACCTTGGGCTAAAATTTTTTAATTGAGGAAAAGTTCTCTCTTGGGTCGGAATTGAATCTTTCCTAACCCACTATTCCTTCTAATGATAAAGAAGCACTGATCAAATAAACTAAAGATTATATACCGTATGGCGTAATACAACAATAGTTGTCAAAACGCCATGTCTGAGCCTTCAGGTGATGACCAAAATAAAAAAAGAGTGTATACAATAAAAATATATTTTCCGATCTATAATATGTTCAATATTTACCCACAATAACATATATACTAATACGAAATAGATTATTATATATATATATATATACTAAGAAAACAACTTATACTAATGAATATATTTATTGTCGTTTCGAATAAATATTTATTTATTTTGTAATACATTTTAACATGTCTAATAAATATGTGTTCCATTTAAGACTACTACTTTATAAAATGAGAAAATAGTTTCATCAATCTTAATAAATATACAAATGATTACAGAAAATTATATAAAAACATATTTCAAAACACCTACACTTTGGAAATCAATACATATGTATCAAAACTGAAGAAAATTTTGTTTAATTTTAATAAATTGGTCTATTAATCTACTAAATTCTTACAAAACTTTGATACATTTTTATTTAAATTTATAAAAATTATACCAACTGTGATAAATATTTATTTCGTAAGTTTAATTATGGAGCTTATTTTTTTATATATCATCTAGGTTTAGATGTACCTAAATCGGTTTTTTTTTTTATTCAAATAGTTAGTTTTCTTAAATAATTATTTGATACAAATAGAATTGTATTTGTTGTAAATAAATCTATTTATTTAATTTGAATAGATAATATAGTTTTTTGTATTCATACAAATAATTTGTTCGATTCAAAAAAAAATTTTTTGTAAGAAGCACATTTTTCTCTCAGTGTGCGTATATACTTGAATGCATATGTCTCCATTAATATTTGACTACACGTGTTAACTTTAACGCGTCTTTTGTCAAGAGCATGACCATGATCAGAATTAAAAAATAAATTTTTTTTGGTTTTTACATACCTCTGCCGAAACCACAACTTTTGATGGATGATTTTTAAAAGCATCTTCGAAACGAATTTTCTAAAAAGGTTTAAAAACAATCACATACGCTACTCGTGGCAAGAGTATATCTCCTTTTCATGAGTGTTGCAGTCCTTGCTCTCTGCTCAGGCAGCAATATTTGCTATAGCTAGCTCATTAATATTGTTACTCTCTGCAATTTTTTAGCAACAATATAATTTTTCTACTGATAAAGCATCAAGTTTTTACTGCCGTGTAAATAAGAAAATAAGATTGACTCAGGGTCTTAGGAATTTTCTAATTATTTTTATTTCCAGACATTGACATAGTCATTTGAATAATCATAATTATAACTGTGATTTTCAGTGTAAGAGCCGCGCTTAATCGCAACGTCATATAAAGTGGAATATTTCTTTTGTCATAAAATCAATGCGGTTAAGGTACAACTTCGTTTGTCGTCGTTAGTTGACTTGTACTGTGTCATGTGATCATTAAATACAGGTAAAAAGAAAATAAATTTGATCTTTTATTTTGAATATGTATTTGTATGAAATGTCTTTAAAAAATTGATACTTTTCGCATGTGTAATTGTAAAAAATGTAAGGGTATAGTTATGATTCTGTTTTTTTCGCGCGATGCCTCATACTTATGGGAAAAAATGAAATTTATAAGAAGTTGGTACAAAAAGAAGCAAAGATTATTTTAAATTTCAAGTAACGATGTTGCGAAATAATTATTTATATATATATAAAAAAACATTGCTACACTTATCATCACGCTTATTTACCGTTATGTACTTACACCAATTTAAACAGGACCCTGGCATACAAAATTAATAAGAAATCAATTTAAACCGTCAGATAGATAATAAACAAATAGTAAACAATATATTTGTCATTTTTATATAAATAAAAAATGTTAGGGATGGAGTACATAACAGTTTTGGATAAATAATACAGTACGTCTTAGAGTACTACAGTATATTACACCGTTTTACTTAAACCTTGAAAAAAAACTTAAGCGTTTGGTTTATTTTATCTAATAGGAATCAACAGTAACTTTTAAAAAGCCTCTATGTTTGATTTTGGAACAACAATTTATGAATCAATTAAAAACCAGAATTGGCGTTTCCATTATGGAGTTAAGCGTACATCAATAAAAAGTAAAGGTACTCGTACGAGTAGTGCAGCATTAAATGAGCTTGTCTACTTGTTATTTACATTTAATAAATCCTTTCTAAAGGGACTTAAAAAGTAGTAGATATCAACAATTTTGGTCGATTTCACTGTCAGTAGACGATTTCTGTGCAAGTTATCTACAAAAGACCTTAATCGCAGTTTTTCACAAAAGTGGATAAGAATAATCGATTAAATCTCAAAATTCAAGAAGGTCATCGCATTTATTAAGAAATTTTTAGACACCTGGTTCTAGATCGTCAAAAAATTTATCCAACTCTTACAAATTCACGTGATCGAAGTTATCGGAAAAAAAATCAAAAGCCATCGTTTGTTGTTCTTCGCTTCATAACAATCAGAGAAAACTGCTTTTCTAGTTCTGGAATCGAGGAAATTGTTATCGTATTTTTAAAGAAATTCAGGCGACAGCTACATGTGTACAGTATTAGCAATGTTCGCTTCAGGACTTTGACAAAAATTTATCAGTTTACAGATGGGATCAAGTAATGAGACGGTATCTAAAAGTTCAATTTTAAATTTCTCATCTAAAATCGTTTGAACTATTTTCGCGTCAATGTTAAAATCATTCGACATGCATATTCGTTTCATTTTATCTTAATTGTTAATAACGGTGTAACACGAAACTCTGAAAAATGCAAAGCGAGTATCACGGTAGTTTTTTACTTTTAAACCGCCTGCATAAATAAGCAATGATTGGAGTTTTTCTCCCAGAGAACAGACACAATAAATCTAACAGTGTCAGCAAACGAAGATTCTGCAAGACTCTTTACAAAGAAGTTGTCACTGTGGCTACTGCACGTACTCTACCAAAGTTGTGTTTGGTGATATGACTCAGCCAACCGTCCACCAAAAAGTATCTTACTATTATTATCTGTAATAATAAAGTAAACATCAGTGTCGTACGTTTCCTCAGCAAAGACGATCGCGTGGGTGATTGCCGTTGCTAATGACATCCCATCCTCGTCTTGTAGAGTGTAGTCAGTATGAGTAAAAACGTATGTGTGGTGCTAATATTTCTAAGCGAAAATATTAACAACTCTTAATTATTGCTTTTTTTCTTCCACCCATCCATTAGTAGAGCACTGCATTATTCAATGATTAAAGCCTTATCTCGGTTATTTCATTGAAAACACGATGAATAAGATATGATCCCAGTGTTTTCCTGCAAGGTATTGAATAAAGATCATCATAACACTGCAAAGCTTTAATAAAATTCCGAAAATGCTCGTTTTCAATTGTTTGGAAGAACATGTTGCAGGCAACAACTATTTTAGTCAATAATTTATGTAACTTCTCCTTCGTCATTTTGTCAGGGCAATGTTCATATCTCGAATCCCTATTTACCGGAAAAAAGTATAAACAACAGAAAATGTAACTTGAAACCTTGTAGGATTTACAGATTGTGCGAAAATATTGTTAAATATTTTATGAATCAACGAAAATGGCTTTAAAAAGCAACTCAGATTGCAAATTTTTTAGAGATTATATAAGTAATATCAAATCTAACATTAAAAAAAACATTGAATGTCACGTGACTAAGGCCCTCTTAATTCGTCAGGTGATTGGTGGAGACTTATTGAGAGCAGAAGAATAAGAAGATTATCGCTAGTCTAAGAAAAATTTTCAGAAAAACTATGTAATATTAAAATCTGTTTTGATCAATCCTGTTTGAGCTGAATATTTACTTTCATGTACCGTCTGTATATCAAGTTATGTGGATATGTATGATAATTGATAGATTTTCTGGAAATTAATAGATACATAAATCTGTTTATTGCACCAAAGACAAATACATTTAAAGTTTCGACTATATTGAATATACGACTCTGTACCATACTGTTTTCTAACGGAGAAAACAGTCCCTTATAATTGAGTAAAACACAACAATATTATTAAAGTATATTTTGTATGTATAGCAGTGGCGCTGTTTTAGTTTCATGCGCAGATGTTATTCTTACGTCTTTTTTAAGTGTTGTTGACGACATTGTAAATTGAAATAAAGTTTCCGAACACTAAAAAATGTTTATAAGTATTTCTTATGTTGTAAAAAACTGGTAGTAAAGTGTACTGAGACTTATGGAGGTTTGTCAAAGCTAATATTCAAAGTCTTACTGCGTTTTTTAAGTCTTATGTAGGATTTTATAAATTTAAAATAAATAGAGGTTATGTTAACGGATGGTAGATACTGTTGGATATTTCATGTCTATTCTTTTTCCTCTTACTCACTCCGTGTATGATTTAATTCAATAATTAAACATAAGCCAATTTTGGAGTGTATATTTCTTTATTTCATGACGATTGT
>JAPYYV010006067.1:0-20000 GCA_030522625.1 Copidosoma aretas | reverse complement strand
ATTTTTTAAGTACCTGAACTTTATTTCTAACTACAACGTCTTTTGGTTTCGTAGCTATCGCTCTATGTTTCCTATTATTGTATGATCTAAAGTAAATTTTGTAAAATATACAATAACCTTGCAAGCTCAATTTTTTCCTTATTAAGTATTGGAAAGTACAATTGAAACGCTCGCATACAGACGCTTTGAGATTGCTATAGGTCAAGTAAAAGTTTATTGTATATTCCTGCATAAGACGTTGAAAAATCAAATTGTAAGATTCTTTACCACTATCAGTTTTCTAATCACCTGATATTCTGCCTTGTTTCAATATAGACTGCATTGTTGCTGACACTTGTTCGTCAGTTTTTTCTTTAGAGGCACTGCCGAAGTGCATTTGGAAAATACATCGATGACTGTAAGCATGTACCTATCACCTTTATTTTCACGGGCGCAAGGCCACATTTCAACAAGATCTGGTTGCCAAGTTTCGTTGAAACCCCGCATGACGAATTTCCTACGTGGATAAGGTCGTCTTGCTGCTCTATAAAGTTCCAGTACAACTTGCTGCATATTTTAAATATGAATATTTTCTATTGCTGGATCAGCTTTAGTGTACAACACTTTTTGTGTATAAAATTTTCAAGATCTTCGATTTTTTATCAAATTTTAAAATTATATCACTAAAGTAAGTATAATTGACTCCATCTTAAGGCTGTTTAGGTTCAGCAACATTACACAATCTCTTGTTATTCACATCATAATAACCATCCGAAGTAAGCCCGTATCCAATGCCTCGAATACTACCACCTTTTGATTTATTCAACTTACGCCCGAATACGTCAACGTTCATACTGATACTGAGCGAAAGTTAATCATCAGCTCAATATATAATTCCAGCTTCCCGTAACTTCTTGATAATTGAATGAATTTCATTTGTATGACTAAAATTACCCGCTGATCGCTCTGCTACTAATAATCGAAGACGATTGACTAGTTAGTTAGGGTCGACCCAGTATATATAGTCTATTTGATATTTTATCGTGCAATTTTTTATTCAGGTAGTGAACCACCTTTTTTCACATCAACAACGCTAAACATTGGTCCGATTATTTTAATAAATTTTATACTGTTTTGATGTCTTGTACTTGAATGTTGGTCAAATTTTTTTTTCATGAACGCTTGAGGTCTCCAAAATATGACGATACTGCTCTAGATATTTACCTGTTATTAGGCTTATGCCAGAGTGTTTTTTATAAGTAATTTCATCAATACTGTACTAATAGGATATTTTTGTCCGTTTATTTGAATTTGATTATTATTAAAACTTATTCGTGAATTACCCAGCAAGTAAACTCAATCTTTCTCTTTTCGTACAACATAAATTTGATCTGATTGGTTCGATTGATTTTGCTCCAATACTTGAATCTATGAATCGATGTTATTTGATGGCTCATCATCATATTCAGTTAGTATCATAACCTCGTAAAGTATCATCGATATAAGTATTGGTGTCATAATTACTATGACTCATGGGTGCCTGGAATGTTGGAGTTTAATAAAAACTCTCCTTAATTTTTTTCATGGGTTCGACTAGCTTTGTAGTAGCATCGCTTAAAATATCAGCATCATCACTATAAATCATTAAAGATTAATGAAATATTGTGGCATTATACGCATGGTGTTTTATTTTTTGCCTACGCTTAATTAGCTTTTGCATGATCAAAGGTTTGGACTCCTTGGAGATACTTTTTTTCTGGTTTCATCCACGATTTCTTGAAGGCGGTCAATAATTGGTTTGAATGTTCATCCATAGTTTGGTCAAAATTTGCTCTTTCATTTTTTAGCTATTTATGCTTATGTCTTATAGCTTCTTTCGACTTTTCAATATGTTAAAGGACTTATTTCTCTTCTCTTAATTCAGCCATGTTGATTGCTTGCTAGATAATTAATGACTAAAATAACTCAAGATGTGTGTACTATATTTAAAGCAAAACAATCAAATCCTTTTCTGTATCTGCCTTCTCCATATCGCTATTTTTATCTATGGCAATGAATTTATGTGTTTTATTTTTCCAACATTTAATACATAAATTTCTAAAATCAACGAAAGTTATATTAGTATTTACATGATTATGATAAATGTGTTTTAAATTCATATCATCTTGCCGAAATATTGCTAACGGACTTACATTTTCTCAAACCAAATGTTTTGGAACTTGAGCGAAAGATTGACATAAAAAGAAACAGTCAATGTTTTTGTGCAGACCAATACTAAACGGACGCGTGACAAAAACGATGCTTCTACGCATTATATTGTAATAAATAATAGGCTAATGAATTTTTAAAAGAAGCTTTTACGAGTGGTATTTCTAAATTCAGAGTACTGTTCACGATAATTACTCATTATAGAAACTTCTGAAACTTTGTGTATTAATTTCTTACACCGCTATAAATAAGCTGTTTAAATTTTATAATAGCTGCACCTACCGTTTTACAGATATAAAGTTTCAAAGTTGGACTCTTTAATGTGGGAAGTATAGGGTCACCCCTCGAAAAAGAGACTTTGTTATAGATGTAAAAAAATCGCTCTATGGATTATTTGAAAAAACTCTAATGTTATTTTTGATGCCTTAAGGATTTGAATACTAAAATTTTAGATCATTAAGACGTGCCGTTTTTTAAATATCCTAATTATATGATTTGTTATGCTTTTAGTAGATCTGTATAGTGATCGCGTTGTTCTGAACTTTTTAGATTTTATTAAAATTTTATAATATTTCTTGCGACATCTGTCATTTTATTTATTAGTTATTTAGATATTTCAATTGCAATTAGCATAGGTAAACAATAATTGACATGCAAAATATCAATTATCTATTAATTTATATGGGTTAAGAAAAGAACGACGGCACGATAACAACTATAACTTAAATATAGGCTATACCAATCCAAACAAATCGATTTTTTCATCGTGAGTGAAATAAATTTTTTTACAATTTATCACAATCTAGTAACAATAGGAATCTGAAATTTTTCGCGTTAACCGCGAATATCATGGAATTAATTTCAAACTATTATTAGTTTTTCGTCCAGTTAGCGATAAATAGTATCTTTGAAATAATTCAATTTTTGTTTGTGTGATTTTCTGTATGTAATAGTTGATAATAAATAAATTAGTTATTATAGTAAAAGTGTACAAATGATGTTAAAACAGTTGCACGTTATCTACACAATTAGTTGACCTATGTGGATATTTGCTGCCCCCCCCCTCCCGGTTCGGTTTCTATTTGGGACTTTTTTTTTTTTTTTTTTTTTTTGTAATCGCAGTTGAAAAATTTTTATTTTGGTCCCCATAATGGGAAAACCAGAATGCGCCATAAGAAGCTTCGCTTCAAAAATGCTTCAACTTTGTCCTGCTTTTTACAGGCAATATCGTCAAAAATTATAAGAGTGCTTTGTCTAGTGTGATTACAATCTCATGCTTACTAAAAACAAAGTATTTAATATCTTTAAGAGGTTGCAGCAGTTCCTTTAAAAACTTATACTTGGGCTGATTTACCAATTTTCAGTAAATATATAATCTAAATCCATTAGGGTGAGTGATTAAACTAAGTTAGCTGTCTGTTTTTCCACTGTTTGAAGGATCGCAAAAAACGGCCCTGATGGTATCTGGTAGTAGATCTCCATGACGTTTTATATTTTAATCTTGCTTAACTAGGGTATCAAAATTTTCAATAGGAAGCCTTACTTTTGCTTAACGAAGCTCATGTTGACTGTGCAATTACTCACATATGACTAATTGCTTGCGTTATAAATAAAGTGTTTATATAATTTTAAGTTCATTTGCCTGCGAAATCTTTAAGAGTGATGATAATTCACCGGAGTAGCATTTGCGGAATCATTAATACACGCATTAACAGTTTTCCTGTTGAACTACATGTACCTGGCTATCGATACTGCGGTTTAGGAACAAAATTATCTAAAAGACTTTCTCGCGGTATCCAGGTATCAATCCTCTTGATGAAGCATGCAAACTGCATGATATAGCTTATCAGAATCTCGAAGATATTGCAGCTAGAAACGTGGCAGATAAGATTCTTGCAGAAAGTGCTTGGCAGCGCGTTAAAGCAAAATATTTAAGTATTGGTGAGAAGGTTGCTGCTTAAGATGTAAGTCGTATAATGAAAGCGAAATCAAAACTTGGAGTGGGTGTAACTGAAAATCAGAAATCTAAAAAAGTGTTCAAGAAGAAAGTTGGGAAGGCAATTATGTTGAGAAAAGTGATTCAAAGTGCCAAAAAGTGTATGGTTCAAAGCAAGTGTGCATGAAAAGTTCAAAAAGCTTTATAGAAAGTCAGCGGTAAAAAAAATATAACACCGCGTGTACTACCTATTCCACCAAAGATTGGAGGTTTCGTACGATTTGAGCTCTATAGGTGCTATTGCTAATTGAGCGAGCGGTATATATAAGGCAATCAATGAAGCGAAAAAAGCGAAAAAGCAGATGAAAGGAAGTAAGAGGCATGATGGAAAAATGGAGGCTATGCCACTTGGTAAAGATCTCTTTCTTGAACCACATACAAACGTTTTCGGTCTCTATTTGAAACCATACTGGTCGTCATGGGAGACACATTCACTTTGAGTTTATCTAGTACGTCATACGTTCTTGAGGTACAACATTTTCCTCCGCTTGAGCTCTCACCACAAAAAATTACGTTCTCGGCTTAGTTGAGCTGCAAATATTTAATTAAATACCCAACATTGACTCTCGAAACAAAAAATTGTACGTGGGTGAGAACGTAGTTACATTACCAACTGGTAGCTATTAAATATAATATATAGAGACTTACCTTATCAATGCATTAACACCTAAAAATATTACAATTAGTTTAAAGCTTACTAATAATACGCTTCGTAGTGTAATCCAGTGTAGTCGTTCAATTGATTTTCAACCAAAGGACTCTTTGGTATCAGTCTTGGGCTTTATAAATTGTATACTAGGACCAGACATCGCTTATGAGTCGGACCAGCCTGTCACGATTCTTAGAATAAATGCACTTTGTCTTGAGTGCAACATTACCATTAAGGCATATATAAATGATATTTAAGTTCATACAATACATGCATTTTTCCCTCCTGTTCCTCCAAGCTATACAATTATTGAAGTCCCAGCTCAGATAATTTACTTACCTATTGCAGTCAAGTCAATTAATCATCTTCTAGTTTTTATTAATTTTCCTGGTTTTGATTGATCTTCTGGGGCGAGGTATAAATGAAAAACAAATTGTTTTCACTTGCGATATTTCGTCGGCTGGTGTGCCGACCTCTTCAG
This sequence comes from Copidosoma aretas, assembly GCA_030522625.1. Classification (NCBI taxonomy): domain Eukaryota; kingdom Metazoa; phylum Arthropoda; class Insecta; order Hymenoptera; family Encyrtidae; genus Copidosoma; species Copidosoma aretas. Next base: position 14,687 of record JAPYYV010006067.1, on the reverse strand, counting down.
GCTTTATTAAAAAAGTTTACAAACACTTTTCAATGTACAATGACCAATGAGTCCATGAGAGAATTAGATTACAGAAAAATTGCGGATTACCTTTTACAAACACTAAAGGAGATTTCTTTGGACTGTCGAGCAACTTACTGGCACGCAAGTCAAATTGGCAAAGGCGTTAGCATTACGCTTTGTTGTCAATTTATAGCCTAGTACACATACGTACACTTCATGCAAACACACACACACATTACGTATCGGGCGCAATGACATGAGTTACAACATATATACAGGCGTATAAAGTACTATTGACAGTTGACTTTTAGAAAACTCTTGTACATATTATTTAAGTCATAGATGTCCTCCTTTTTGCTTATATTGTGACCGTTGGAAACTATATACAGCATTTCAGAGATTAAGCGTTTCTTGTAGTTGGATTCTCTTTCAAGAATGACTTGAATGAATATTCTTGTCAGAGAATCAAACTATTTTTGACATAGAATCCAAATACAAGAAACGCTTAATACACTAAGCCAATTTTTACATCTTAACATTATTTTCATCTTCATCAATCAATTTGAAAACTTTTTTTCATACACTTTAAAACAATTAAACGAATCATCAGCTACAAGAATAATTTCTTCAGAACTGATACCTGGAAGCATGAAATCGTTTAAAATGTCACACATATGTCTGGTAGGTAACAGGCACACGGCATCAGATGGCAAGTTCTGTAAATAAGTACATAAATCTTCCATAACTACCGTCCACTCGTTACCATTAAATTTGATTTTCCTTTTCTATAAAATATGAATGTCTGTTTCACTCAAAAATCCAAGTCTAATTCTGGACAGTATTTTACTATATTTTTGTCATTGTTTGTCGCATATGTATCGTTAGCTGATCTTAATGAAATAAAGCCCATAAATTGAATGTACCCATATCACCTATATACATGGAGAAATGTTTTCCATCAATGACACGGGGTCTGAATCGACTACAGCCCGTATTTACAAATGTGTACGCGCGTGCAACATAAGTACTTTACCTTGATTTCTCAGGTACCGGATATTTGTTACCTGAATTTGCAGAGTACGTCACGCCAACTGTAGGGGTAGTCAATTCAGACCCCGTGTTATTGAGGGAAAACATTTCTCCATGTATTTATCAATTTTTTGTTCTCTGAACTTTTGAAATGCAAATCCCTCATGGATAGGCAGAAATTAAAGTAAATCACCAAATAAAATTATGTGTTTTCTTCCAAGCATTTATCTTCAAATCCTAATGTATTAAAAATTTCGGGAAACTTTAAATTAATACACATTAACGTAACGTCTAAAATCGTAGATACTTTATCAATAATTATCAAGACAACATTGCTCAAACTTAATCTTGTTTGTTTCAATGCTGCAGGAGATAATTTTTTGTATTTGGCCGTACGACCATGTTTAACCGGTAATTGTAATTATCTATGAACAGTCAACCAATGGATGTTGTAAGCAGTTATTTCAGCTGGTGATGTGACGGCTGTTTCTTTATTTCGTATAATTTTATTCTACAAAACAAGTGTTACAATCACAAAACTCTTTCTAGTACTACCAGGTCCACTTATGAAAATTCTGAAGGTTTCATTATTACGTTGAATGATTGTTGTGATTATGTCGAAAACTGTTTATTGGTCTTCAGTTAATTGTGCAATAGGAGTTTTTAGATTATCTTCATTAGTATTGAAATTTCGAGCGATATCATTAAAATCTTTCATCGCATTTTCTATTTCGATTGGAATAAATACTTCCAGTACATTATTCGATAAAAAATTTTTTTTTCGTTGTGATTCAACATTTAATTTGGAATTGATTCATCCATGTTTTAGATAGCTTCAGCTAAAAGCAAAATCATTATTTTGTAAATTTGCCTTCCAGTTTTCGTACAGTTGATCCTTTTTTTTTACACGATTCAATTAAGCTAGCAGTGACCCAAGGCTTTCTAGCTTTTTTAGCCTTCAAGCTTTCTTTTTTTGCCTTTTCTAGACATAAGTTAATTAATTCCATTAATACATGATCAATGCAAGCACCAGTATCCGGTTTGAAAGTACTTGGTCAATCAAAATCACTAATTGCAAGTTTAATAATAGTATTACAATTAGTCTTATTATTATTATTATTATTTCATTTATTGTGAACTAAGGGCTCCTGGTCCAGAATAGTCCGGTGAATAATAGTGCAGGCGAGTTAGTTTATCCGTTAGAAAAATCTTCCGTCCACTTTTCCGACTGGACAATTATGATAAAAATGGCAGGAATAGCTGAGTATATTTGTGGAAAGCAAATTTTCACGGATCCTATGTAAAAAAGGTCAAAAAGGTCTGTAAGACAGATTTTTTGCGATTTTCGATGCAAAAAACAATTGTTACACAAGAAATTGAATAGTTTAGACTAGCGCTTAAAAATGCAAAGAAAATGAGTTCTTATGAGTCCAAATCGGTCCACAAATTTTTTCACAAAAAAATAAAAACCGCCAAAATGGCCATTTAAGGCGGTTTTTATTTTTTTGTGGAAAAAGTTATAGACCGATTTGGACACATAAAATCTCATTTTCTTTGTATTTTCAAGTGCTGTTCTAGACTATTTTTTGTTTTTGGAAAAAATTGTTTCGCATTAAAAATCACATAAAATCTATTTTACGGACTTTTTTGACCTTTTTTACGTGGGTTCCGTGAAAATTTACTTTCCAGAAATATACATGGCTATTTCTGCTATTTTTATTGTAATTTTCCAGTCAGAAAAGTGGACAGAAGATTTTTTCCAAGGATAAACTAACTCACCTGCACTATTATTTACGATAGCTCATAAGGCTAATTGTAATACTATTATTGAGCTTACAATTAGTGATTTTGATTCTTCTAGAATCATACCCGAACAATTACTAACATTTTCAATCAGTATTTTTCCAATTATTTAAATTGTAAACAATAATTTTTTGTAATAAAAGTGTTGTTTGAAACTGTGTTACTGAATTCGGTACCAATACGCCAAGTAAATAACATGAATAAGAGTCTGTTTCATAGACATCACCGCAAGACAAACATTTTTTCATATAAAACAATTCATTTTGCTATAAAAAATTCAAATTACTCGACTGCAAAGATGCATAATGAATTTGGCAGCATTCTGTTGTCTTCTAATAATATTGTTGATTAGTTAAAAAAATTTCTAGAATCGTTGTACAGTGAACTATACTTTAAAGACATGCATTTAGATATCAAGATACGCTATTAAGGTTTGGAAATCCTCTAAAATGGAAATCCTCCGATCTAATATGTTTATTGTCATTCGTAGACAACAAATTATGCTTGTAATTTGTAAGCATGTTAGTTTCTTAAATTATTGAAAAATTTATGAGTACTAGGGGGCTCCACCCCTTGCGCGCTCCGCGCGCCAACCCCCGAAATTTCATCAAACGTAATAATTTTCAGAATTTTTATTGAAAAAACTAGAATCATTCGTTTTTTATAACGCATAGATTTTTTCTTAAAACAACGTATGGGTTTCACTGTTTGCAAGACGTTGACTCAGTCTTAAGAATAATTATTTTCATAACCCGCGGCTGTCGTTTGAATGAGAATCACGTGATCTCAACTCCAACCAATCACATCACGAATAAAGGGCTTTGTTCGAAATTATTCTCCTTTTTAAGGTAGGATATCAGAATCAAACATTTTATATAGATTCTTCCGTAACGTATCATAATCGTATACAATATTAACAGGATAACTTTGATAACAGATAGATGTAGCAAATGCTATTTAAAAAACTCCACAATCAATTGCATTTTTTTGCAAGAATAGAGGAGAAAAGTGGGTACAATACGCGGTAGCAAAATAGCTGCGTATCGGGGCATCTGTCTTTGTCTGGCAGAGTCGATCCAGGCACATCGAGACGGAGACATATGCCCCGATGTACACTTAAGTTTGCGGACACTGCCGATAATGGGCCGGTATAGCGCTGTTCTCTTCTATTCTTATATCTCTACGATCATAACACCACCTTTTATTCATTTTTCACACGAATCTTCACAACTTTGCAATATTTGCAAATGTTGAACATTTTCAGAGACTGTAAGAATAGTGTCAGGACGTTGAATTTGATAAGTAGAACGTGGCTCAAAAGACGTTTTGTTACGTAAAATATTATGGAGCTTATTAATCAGACAATCATTTAAGGAAGTTCTATCCCTTGCTAAGTAATAAGAAGTAACGAAAGAAAGTCCATGCTGTGTATGCGAGTGTTTATTGTGTCATCTGTCCGTTTCGCACTCATGTGAAAACATAACCTCTAGTAGTTTTCAGTCAGCTTATTAATTTATGTAGTATTTGATAAAAACCCTCATCGTGTTTTCTAAAAATATTTTGAATTTATGAATATTATTTTATTGCATCAAGATTTTTTGTTGAAATTTAATTTTCAAGGAGCAAGATAGACAAATTACAGGTCTCAAAAAATGCTACTTCTCGTATGGTTGTTTGTCAAAATACGTCACAGTAAGTTAGTAATATCTTGGCTGCAAAAAACCCTCATGTCTCCAAATTTTGTCAGATTTCTCTTGGAAATTCAATTTACAAGTAAATAAATTTTTGCAATATTCTCATTGGTAATTTGGTAACCGATAGAACTCCCTTAAGAGACTTCCCTAAAAAATTGCTCTTTCATCGGTATTTGAAAGCATGAAGTCCCTTCCATTCTCTAAGCTATTAAAATAAAATGTAGCTAAAAGATGTAAGTAACAGTTAAATCAGAAAAATATACAATCTAAAATAAAAACATAATTACTTGCAATAAATACGTCAAAAGTAAGAATATTCTTTTTAATCCACTACAATAAATTAAATGATCATTATATCGATTTCATCACATAATATCACAGCTATTTTCTATGTTATGACATTTGATTTCTTTGGTTATGCATAAATATTTATCACTATGGAAAAGCTGTTCATAGCAATCTAGTTATAACCATTGTTGTTTCTCTCGATATAGTTTATAAAAAATCATAGTAATACTACTATGGAAATTGATGCAAATTATTTGACGGTCATTTGTAATGGTAGTTGTTTTGCCTTTTTTAGATTTTAGGCTGGTTGGTCATAGCAGTTGTTTAGCTAGACAGTAAAACTTTTTTTTTTATATAGAACGCGGCTTCTATACTACGATTTTTCGAATAGAATTATTTTTAAACGTGTGTGTGTGTGCAATTACCTTGGACCCACACATGCATACGCATTAACTTCATACCAAGCAAGTTCAAGCCTCTGTTGGAATTCATACTTGGGGCCACCGTTAATTAAGAGCGCGAAGTGTCGGGAAGGAATAATTTTGATGATAGTAGAAAAAGGATGGGATTCGTTTTGTCCTCGACCGCTAGCTGGGACTCGCCAGTGTAGCGCGCTAGCGATCTAGCTACATACGAACACGTCCAACACTTGCACTGATATGCGCAATTGGCATTTTTATTTCAATCGTATGCCAAAATTCATTCAAATTATTTAAACTCCCGCACTACATCTTGTTCGATTATTCAATATTTAATATATAGAACGCGGCTTCTATACTACAATTTTTCGAACAGAATTATTTTCAAGCGCGTGTGTGTGTGTGGAATTATCTTGCACCCACACATGCATACGCATTGACTTCATACCAAGCAAGTTCAAGCCTCTGTTGAAATTCGTTATTGGTGCCTCCATCATTAAAGAGCGCGAAGTGTTGGGAAGGAAAAATCTGGAAGATAGGCTTTTTGTCAGTTATTAGCTGCTTAGCTTCATCAATGATCAGGAAGTACTACTTCTTATTAATCTCAGGAATAGTTATATAGAACAGAGACTGTAAAATTTATTTATCAATTATAACATAAAAAGAATCACATATTAAATGAATAAGTCGTTTTGTACACTGATGAAATTGTCTATGAGATTGGACGATAAACTTGGAAAAAAATCATTAACTATTAGTAACTCTTTAGAAAAATGTAATAAATTGTATATTAAGTCAGAACCGCAAAATGTATATAAAAATAATATTTTTTGATTCAGCACACCGTAAAACAGAATGTTTCACAATAAATAAACAGAAACTAAATCATGAAACTAAACAGTTATATTTCCTTAAAAAAGATATTGAATACTCAAACCAGTTTCATTTGAAACCTTTTTTGTAAATCAATTTTGTCAGTGTTTATCAATAATCTTAAAGTTGAAAAAACGTATCAAAGCACTAAAAAAGTCTTCTACTATTTTGATTGAGCAAGCCAACGCCGCTAGTTTGCTGCAATGCTCAAGTATCAGTGTGTCCTGCTGTTTTGACATAGCTTGTCTGCTAAAGTTACACTGCCCAAACATTTACAGACCACTATACAACCAAAGTAGCATAGAAACTAAGCTATTTGTACAAGCGTGCACAGTTAGTAATTTGTAAACGGAGATTTTAGTTGTTTGTAATGAATATATTTTTCATGAACCTGATCTGAAATATTTACTGTTAGGTTATGTTATAATCAAATGAAATTTAGCTTTAAAAGGGCACTTTTTTGAACTAAAACATTGAACTTTTGCATCGTAGAATTTAAAATAAATTACTTATTAATGTGTTGGTATAACATTAATACATCATTTGACATGAGAAATTTTATTGATTTGACATTCAAAATGACTAACAGATAACAAAATATTTATAATAATTGCTTATTTGCATGTAATAAATATTTTGCTATTACAACAAAAAAATCCCATTCTTTGACAAGTGTGCATAGGAAAATACATGACAACTTATAAACACTTTTCACAATTTTTTCCATGTAATTGTTGGGCTTCTTATGAAAAATAATTATGATTAAAAATATATCCCAAAGAAATCTTGATATGTCTCTGTTCTAAGAACAAGTGTACTTAGGTCTGATTCCTAAAAATATTTAAGTTAAAAAGTAACTATGCGTGGATCACTTGAAAAAAACTTTTTAAAAAAATAGGTCAATGCAAATAGTCAATATTATCTTTTTCAAACAATAACCTACATCTTAAGTTCAGTTGTGGCTAAATAACTGAAATTTGGTGTATACAATTACTACACTTCAAAACTTAAAATTAAATAATATATTGGAATACTCTTCCTAACACAGAAGCTGAGATATGGAGTGTGGTAAAATGATAAGGTCGTATTTATCGTGGTTCTCAAATGGCATATATTTGTGATTTTAAGTCTTAAGTCATGTGAGTAAATGGGTGATACAACTTAGACGTATATTTCGTTCGATAACAGCAGAAAATTGTATCTAATTTCACTTATTTAGATACAACAAAACATCAATTGTAGATACATGGTTTGAAATATAACTAATACTGGCTATTTGCATGGACTCGATTTTTCGAAAGTTTCATTTCAAGTGATGTATGCATGGTTGCATGGCTACTTTTTCAATTGGAATATTTATTAGGAATATATATTCAAGTACAATTGCTTATAAAACAGACCAGTATTAATATTTATTTTAAGTAAAATTGTTACTAATATCTTCGTGTAGAAGAAGCACAACAACGTAAGAAAGAAAATTGCAAGTAGTATGTATGAGTTGCCACGTATTCTCCAACACACTCTTGTCCAAGAATGGGATTCATATTTTGTTATAGCGAAATATGTACCATAAAACAGTTGCATGCAAGTAAGCAGTAAATATAATTTTTTTGTCGGATTTTTAATTTGAATTTTAAATCATGAACATTTGTCATCCGAAATAATTTATTAATGGTGTACTAACATAATTTATAACAAATTCCAGAATGCAAAGCTTTACTATTTTAAAGCCTTACTATTTAATTTACATTATAGATCTAGTGTATTAAAAATATGTATTCATCACAAAAAATTAGCATCTTCATTTATATATTACGAATTGTACATACACTTTACAAATAGTTTAGTTCCTATGCTAATCTGGTTGTATAGTGGTTAATTTGCGAAGAACGACAGTATTTTTTTGTTAAGTTTACAATAAAAACATGAAATTTTAAATATTACATTGTTTGCAGACTAGTAATGCAGTCTAAAGTGATGAATAGAACTTTAAGTTACATAAAAAATGAACACATTTATCGTTAATAATACTTATAATATATTTTTAAGTTTAAAGCCTTAATTGTACTAATGACTCTTACATTTAAAGTCTTTCATTTAACACTTTTAATTGCGAACAAAATTTTTAATCTGTAAAAAATTTGTCTGTATGTCAATTGACGCAAAATTGAAAGTTACTGAAACTTTTAAGTTATAAGGAATGACCAGCTTGGATTCAAAGCTTATAATCTATCTATAAAAACTGTAACTTTTGATTTTAATATGCATGCAAAATTAATGTATCCAAATTAAAACTTCTTTTCAACATTAAACAGCGACAAGAAAGTTTAAAAATATAAAAATTTCATAAGATTATAAACATCAAAATAGAATAAAGAACTTATTAGTTTTAGTAATCTAATCGTGCATACATATCTATGTATATTTTATCGTACTTCCGTAACAAATATTTTGTCTTGAGTGGATCAACCTTTTTCAAACATATTTACTCACTAACAATCAATTTTACGTTTACAGCTTGAATAGATTGTTTTGTTCCTTATCGTACGTTGCGGTCTATGACCGAATAAGGGCTAGACCAAAAAAAGTGTAACAAGACTTTTTTCCGACAGTTTTTGTTAAATTTACAGCAGTGTATGAACTATATACATAGCTGCACACAGCTCTTCTGCGCCCGAAAGACTCAATGACTCTGTTCTCTTCTGCTTCCTTCGGTTGTACTTGGCTAATAGCTTATTTCCGCGCCGCGTGCCGTCTGCACAATACTTCGAACCGTGCCTATAAGTAAATGTATAGTTCAACTCGACTATATGTACCATAGAGATATAAGAATCTTATTAAGAGTCTACGGCCCATTGACGGCTCCCGGAAAGAAATCTTGACGGCCCATCTGAGTCTTGTTACCAGGTACCTTTCCGGTCCACTTACGGAAACTTAAAGTCTGATAGCAATAAATTATTTTTCTTAGCTGTTAATACATGAACTTTATTATAATCATGGATAAACAATTTGTTCAACGTTTAAATTATAAGAAAATTTACATAAATTGCTTGCAAAAGAGAAAAGGAGGGTAAAAACAGGAAAAATGTCGTAGCACTGAAAAACGGATAAAAATTAATACTGTTCGTGATGGGAGTAGACAAGTAGCTGAATTAATGCAAAAAAATACTTCTGCATTTAAAGCACAACTGTTACATTTTTCTTTAGGGCAAAATGTATAATAATAACAAATTAATGAAAAATAATTGTTCCGAAACTTTTTAATATATTACCTACTGTACATTAAGAAATTCAGAGAAATAAAAATACGATGTAGAGCAAGTTTCACCTTGATAAGGTCCACCACTTTTCTTGTTTATACATTGGCCTAAAATGTTAGCTGTAAAAGTTATGGAAAAAAAGTTGTTTTTTGAGGATTTTTCAAGGTTTTATTTAATTTTTGAATCATTTGACTGGCTACGGCAAAATAAATGAAAACAATAAAAAGTTGTATTTTTTGAGATCTAGAAATTTTTTATTTTCAACTTTGTTAAAGGATATCAAGTGGTTATGTAATGTGTAGAAAACCACTTTTTGAAATTATTTTTATAGTCTTTTGCCTCCTAGACCATCAGGATTATATCGTAGATGAAAGTGCACTACATAAGAGTTCTATTTGAATGAGATCTACAACTTTTCTTGACCAGACAGAGGCCTAAAATTTAAATGATGAACGTTTTATCAAAAATAGTAATTCTTAAAATATTTTTCAAGTTTTTCTTTGATTTTGAAAGTAGTTGCAATTAAGAGTAACTGGTATATATGTGCCTATGACTATTGAGACGCGGAAAAAGCGATCGTGTGTGTGCGTGTGCGCGTACAGAAGTATAAATTTACGAGAAAAGAAGTGAGGCTCTGGTTGGAATTTATTGCAGGTCGAGCAGAAGGTATCGACGAGCGCTCGATACAAGATGTATAAATAAAGAGTTCCTTACATATCAGCTAATACAGTTGTGTTCATTCACCGCCCACCGCTAAATCCTGCACCAGGACAAGTTAATTGGGTATATAGCAACTAGCGCCGAGGACGAACAGCGAGGATTTGGGATGAACTCTCACGTGACGAGCGTTAGAAAATAGATTCAGGGGAAATGACGTGATAGGCACAATTCGGTAAGGAGGTTGTACAAGGTGACTCGTCAAGAATAACACGTTAGGAATCGCTAGTGACAAATTTGGATTAAAAAACGCGTCAAGATTGTATTCGAGTAAGGTTACACGGTTTTGTCGAATGTCGAGTGAGCGAAGGCAAGCCAGTCAGTGAGTGACGAAGAGGGAAAGACCGTCAAAGGATGGGCTGCGCAGGAAGAGATAACAAAATTGAAGGCGATGGGACATACTCGAGGGACAGTTTAAGAGAGAAACTTGTCGAAATAGTAAAAAGAGAGTGTGACAGAAACACAGCTGAAAGTAAAGCATCAAGCTCTATAACGAGCAGTGGCGATCGCGACAGCGAAGAGGACGTCATGATGTCAGAAACTAATCTCTTTTTCAAGGAAGCGGATGACTGGGAGTCGTTTACGTTTGGAGCCTTATTTCTACGCAAAAAAGATCGAGCAGGCAAAAATGAAAAGAGCAGTGTTGCTAACGCATATTAATTAGGCGACATAAACTCTTTAATGCATTATGTACACCTACTAAGCCTGTGGTGAATACGTACAAAGAGCTTGTAAGACTCCTCTCAGATCGGCTTAAGCCAAAGCCATCTGAGCAGATCGAACGTTGCAAATTCAACAAAGCAAAACAAGAGTCGAACGATTCGGTAGCCGAATTTGCCACAAGGTCAAGGCAGTTAGCCATCGATTGTAATTTTAAAAGCAATTGGAAAAAAGCTATGCGAGAACAATTCGCGTGTGAAATTTGAGACTAGTGGACATGATTTAAGCTATTCAAAATTAAAAACATAAATTTCACCAAAGCGCTTAAAGATGCTTTAGCAAGAGAAGAGGCGGAGAAAAGTTCCGCTGGCGTGGTTCAAACGCTAGCAAGTAAAGTTGGTAAACAAGATAGTTTTGCCTAAGTTCACAAGAAACACGACCAAGGCCGATCTACACAACCGAGAAAGTATTCAAAACATCACGAGAACAAGCGTCAATCAGCAGAACTTATGTTTTTGCTGTGGAAAAAACGGACACGAGACGACAGAATATGCAAATACCGGGATAAAAAATGCGACTTTTGTCACAAAAAAGGACATCTCGAACGAGCTTGCATCAAGAAAAAAAATTTGTTCAATAAATTTTTAGAAAAAAACAGCAGTGAACCGGAGAGCGACGTCAACAACAAAGAAAGCAAAAGCAGCTCCTTACATAGCAGCAATTTCATCGATTTTTCCAACATCGTTCCATTGGTAAGAATGTATGATTGTAATGACATTTGCGCCGAACCAATATGTTAAAATTAACGGTAAAACTGTAGCCATGGAATTCGATTCGGGAACCTACTTTAATGTGATGTTTTAGGGTTTTGTTAGGCGAACGTTTGACGAATTGAAAATTAATAAGTCGCAAACAAGCCTTGTATCGTGCGAAAACAAAGCTATGGAACCTCAAGGTCAACTCACAAATTTGACGGTTTCTCTTGGTAACAAAACAGAAGTCTTAAGGCAAAACAAGCGAAGAACATTTGGAAAACTTGCGAGCAGTTTGTCAAAGACTAACAGAGCGTGGACTTCAGTTAAACAAGATTAATATGATTTGATGAATTACTTGGTTTCGTGATACATAAAGACGGTTTCCACAAAGCGAAATCAAAAGTAGTGGCGATGTACAAAGCGCTGCGTCCCAAAAATACCAAACAGCTTAAATAATTTCTTGGATTAATCAATTTTTACGAGAAATTTTTGGAAAATAAATTGTTAAAAATAAAACCATTATTTGATTGTGTGCGAAAAGATAAATTTGAATGGTCCAAGGGATGCGACGATGCTTTTGCTTAGGTAAAAAATGAAATGATTTCGCCAAAGATGTTAGCACACTACGATCCTAACCAAAAATTAGTGCTGACGTGCGACGCGTCTTATACAAAGACGGCACAGAAAATCCAATCGCGTATGCTTAAACGAAAGTTCCAGGAAAAGAGTTAAACAGAGCGGTTAATGACAAAGAAGCGGCAGCAATTGTATGCGATTAAAAAAAATTTTCCAGTTTCGTATTCGGTTACAAAATGATCTTACGCACCGATCACAAGCCACTGGAATCTATTTTTAGTCTAAAGAAAGGCATTTCGCAAACGGCAGCTTCAAGACCGCAGCGTTGGGCGATTCTTCTTTCAGGGTTCGATTACCAAATCGAATGGATAAAATAAAAAAAAATAAACAAATAAAAATAAAAAAAAAAAAGAAAAAAAAAAAAAAAAAAAAAAAAAAAAAAAAAAAAAAAAAAAAAATGAGACGCAGTGTTATCTAATAATTAAATTTTGTATTTTTGGATAGGCTAAGGACAGTAAATAATTATCTGAGATTGAAAAGAAATTTTCTGCAAAACAGAACGAATTATCTGTAGAAGAGCATTATCTTTTCTGGGGTTACCAAATAGTAATTCCAGAAAGTCTGCGCGATAAAATCTTAAATGATCTTCACTTGTCCTATTTAAGCATTGTAAAAATGAAAGCGTTTCCGCGCTCATACGTCTGGTAACCGGAAATATATACGGGCATCGAAGATACAGCGAACCATTGAAACTCTTGTCGAAAATAGAAAAACATCACTACACGAACAACTTACACCATGGCCATGGCTAGAAAGATCATGGCAAAGAGTTCATTGTGAGTTCATAGGTCCCTTTCATAGAGACATGTATTTAGTAGTAGTTGACTCTTTCTTAAAGTGTCCTGAAGTTATCAATTTTGAGCAAGACACTAAAGGATGTAAATTAATACAGGTTTTCGACATGCTATTATCGAAACACGGGCTTTGCGAGCATTTAGTCTCAGATAATGGCAGACAGCTAGCAAGCTCTCAGTTCCGCGAGTATCTAAAAAAAACCGAAGTAAAACATAGTTTTTACCACTATAGCATCCAGCGACAAACGGCGCAGCAGAAAACTTTGTGGCGACTTTTAAAAATAAGATGTCGATAATCATAAAAGGGGGCAAGAAAGTAGACACAGCATTCTACCAATTCTTATTTGATCACCACAGCGTGCCTCACAGCACGACAGGGAAATCTCCGGCACAATTATTGTACAAGCGCGAAATTCGAACAAGGTTTGATCTGCTGCGTCCTAATTTATGCTCTAAGATTGAAATGAAACAAAGCACACAAATAACAGCTAGGCCTCACTCTCGTAAGGTCGAATTTTAAAAAGGCGACTCAGTCATGATCGATAATCATGGAAGGTCGGCAAGGAAGCAAATAAAAGGCGGATTAATTAAACAATTATCTCCGTCGACTTATCAAGTGCAGGCTGAATCTGTCGACTTAGCGAAGCGACATACAAATCAAAGTGTAAAACCCTTGCATAGCTCCGAGCGTATTGCACAGAGGCACCTCATTTAAAACAAGAGGAGAATTGTGATGTACGTGCCTATGACTGTTGAGATGCGGGGAGCGCAAGCGTGTGTGTGCGTGTGCGCGTATGGAAGTATAAACGTACTAGAGAAGAAGTACGGCTCTGGTCCGACACATGTATCACAGGTCGGACAGAAGGTATCGCCGAGCGCTTGATACAAGATGAGTATGGCAAAATTCGATATTCGAACACAGAAATTACTACGTGGCTGAAAAAAATTACGCTAATAGTTTACAACAATTGGAATCAATTATTCAAGAATTACACTGACGAAAATTCCGACAAAAGCCCCAGAAAAAATGGTAAAAATGGACTAAACGGGTTTGACCCTAGAAGAAAAACTGTACATGGTAAAAAAAAAGTGTGATGAAAATAATGCGTTGTTTCAAGACGAACAAAATAAGCCGTACTGGTACCGAATCGAACCAGCCGTTTGTTCGTAAATAACCTAAAACCGTAATTTTGGCCCATTTATTCAAAACTCAATTACTTTCGCTGTAAGTAATGTTAAGGGTTAAAAATTTTATACAAGGTGGTTATTACCGTTTTTAACATACGCACTAAATTTTAGCAGAATCAGATGTAAACTTTTTCCTAACCGCTGATAAAACCAAAAAGGGTCCTTTGGAAGAATGGCCCGAAAAAAGTTGTTAGCCAACATGGAGCCATTTTTCAAACGTATTTCTCTTCGTCAATACGTAGTGTACAACTTCCTGTCATCTTCTTTTATTTTACCAATTAAAAGCATCTTAAAAATCGATTGCATAGTTAGCATTTTCTACGCTCTGACCCGTGGGATCGGCGCCGGCGGTGCGTCCAGCCGCCCGCGCCGCACAGTGGGAGATTTTGCTTTTTTTTGTTTCAATCGTAAATCTCGTGATAGAAAGCAGGTATCGACTTGATTTTTTTAAATTTCATTTATAAGATGATTGTACATTAAGGAAAACTTAATCTAAGTACATTTTATTGTTATAAACAATTATAATTTTGTCATAAACATGAAAAATAATCTTGAGAAAAAACAGATA
>JAPYYV010006066.1:0-16686 GCA_030522625.1 Copidosoma aretas | reverse complement strand
CAGCTCAAACGGCTACTTTTCCTCCTCTCCCTGCAATATATATACCTAACCTCTGGTCTATACGCCCATTTCCAGATTTCCTCTCCTCTCCTCGCAGGCGCACATGTGCCCCCGCCTCTATCCTATGACGTAGCTCTCGTCGAGTAAGATGTGCGTTTGGTTCGGCAGCTGGCCATGGCGCGGCGCTCGAACCAGTGGCAAAAAGTGGTCCCGGCAGTTAACATTGCGGTCAGCAATCTCTCTACTAATTTCTGTAACAAATAGTTAAAAACTCAAGAGCCTGGTATTCAATTCATAAAAGGTACGAGCCTCCTTAAGGTCATGCATATTGTACCATCACAAATAAATTCACTGCATTTATTACGTATGACATGTAAGTAAAATTGTATACAATGTATTATAATGTTGAAGAAGATATAAATGACGCTTTCAACAATTTTCGTTTTCATAATTTTTTTTCTTTTGAATTTATTTACAGTTAAGTCGATTATAGGTGCACCATTTTTATTGTGCGCCTATCATCGAGGCCCCTTTCGCAGTGCTAGGAGCCGTTACCTAACCTTGATTTCTCATCTATAAAAGTTTTGTTCGGATTTAGTACTGGTGCGATGAATCGACGTTCATATTTATTAATATGAAGAAAACTTATAAATTTGCTCAAAATATCTACATATCTTGGTGTATAAACAATTTAACTAAGTAAGTATCAGACTCAAGTCGGCTGGATAATATATCCATGAGCTGTCTTGGGACTCGATAACAGAGCCAAATAATAGTTTTTTTATTCTATCGATAATAAATGTTAATCATTGATTTTTCGATGCAAAAAAATTCATAATTGTAGTAAATCAGTTGAACAAACAAAATCTCGATTAAATAGTTTGTATGTATACATTTCATATCACACGAGAATCCTGAAACTGTCCTAAGACTATCGATAATAGGGCCATCTACCTTCTGTGTGTCTATTGTTATCAGTCGTTCTGTGAGGTATTTAGAGAGAAGAAAAGCATCTTTTCTATGTTAAATATGGCATCCATCTTAAAAAAAGGAAAATAGGAAACAAATATTATAATTAGTAAAAGTTTCTTGTAAAACTTGAACTCACATCGATCTGGATCCAGGTGTAGTTGAATATTTTGATGGCAGGATCGAAGCTGGGCGAGTACCTGTAGATCTCCTGCTCGCCGCGGTACCACTTTAGCGCGAAAAGGGGTTTGCCATCGAGGTCGTAGTGGCAGCGCAACGTCGCGTCGTGGCCCTGCTCCACCGCGTCCCTCGGCAATATTTCCAGTCTGATGCTCCTCGAGCTTGCACCTGGAAAAATAAAGCGAGCGCACCGCTATCCTTATCCGCATTCGATTGATTCGAAAGGTTCAATGTTGTATCGTTGCGTCAGGATTATCGGGATGTGATTTAATTTTTTTTTTTCCACACAAAAGAAAAATGATAACAGAGTGAATCCCGTATTTGTATCCACAATGATTCGCTTACGCACGTATTTTATGCTTCGATTGAGCAGCCGTTCGCTCACCCCGTATGCGAGTAACGCGTCATCTGCATGACAGTGAGAAAAAAAAAAAAAAAAAAAAAAAAAAAAAAAAAAAAAAAAAAAAAAAAAAAAAAAAAAAAAAATACGTGGCAAATAGACGATCGAGAGGAAGAGAGTATTCATTCGAATTTCATTTGAATAAACGGTAGAGGGACAATGGCAGTTGCGCGCGAGAAAAAGAGTTGGAGAACTACAGGAAAAGTTGGGTAAGACCCAGTGAATGCGCACTTGACGCGCACAAAGTTGAGAAAACTACCTCCTTTCTTCCTTCCTTCCTTCCTTCCTTCCTCCGTATACGCCTCTCAGTGTTCCGAGTAAAAAGAAGTTCCGCGAATTAACGAGCGCTCCCACCCACGCAGGGAAGATATTTAGTTCACGTGCGCTTTTGGGGCCAGCGTAGCCGTCACAGTAGTCGTCGTCGTGGTCGTGTACAGTATTGTACGCGCAAACTCCCGCTCTACCCGCGAGCCTTTTGTTCGAACACCTCGGCCTACGCGCGAGGGTACGCGCAACATGTCAGGCATGTCGTACACGTATGTGTACATACAGCACCACAAAGCATCCACTCGTGCATACAGAGCACCACCGACCGACGTACAGAGAGAGACAGTAGGCTGCAGTTGTGAGCAAGTATACGGTGCGAGATATACGAGCGAAGTGCGCGCATGGACGAGCTTTATTTTGTACTTCCATTTTTCACTGCCGATTTCGCCGCTGTACTCATTTTCGCGTGCGCCGGGGATTCGAGCTTCCCCCTTCTTCTTTCGCTGACGCATCTGTGACCGAGCCCAGAGCGACAGCATCAGGTATGAAAAGCTACACCGAGGGCTCTTCGGTGAAAAAGAGAGCTAATTAGCGTGAATCCGTATACCGGGGTAGCTGCTGCTTTTTTGCGCGCTTGGCTCCAAATGCGCGAGACACTTTACGTTCTGAGGAGAGGCGGGGGCACGATTTTATTCACGATTGATTCCTTTGTTTTATTGAGCCGTACTTTAAACCTGAGGGTTAAAAGCTTGTTAGGAGAGGAAAATAGTGAGAAAGCTTTACAAACCTCTTAGCTGATGCGCCTCAAATTTATTCCCAATGTCCTAGTTTGTATGGAATTATTACTCCATTCAAGGGTATAATTTTTGTGAATGACGTGCGGCAATTGTATCTCCAAAGTTCTCTGATTACTTTGCGCACATATTAAGAAATAGAATGCTATTTTTCCTACTGCAGACGTACCAGACGTTCAAAAACGCCGGAGGACGCTTGCGAATCAATAGTAGTTTTCTTCACAAATGTGCATCTCTCCAGGGCGGTCCCTGGGCCCGAGGGCGCTTGCGAAGCAACGCCCGAGGGACAGTATAGGGACCGCCCTGGTCGGATGCACATGAGTGGAGAATGCTATTTTTCTTACCGAGGGCGCATTAGCCTCTCGAAAACGCCCGAAGTAGGAAAAGTACTTTTTCTGTGTAACGTGAAAATTCACAACTCTTACTGAAAGCTATTTCTGAAAAATAAACAAGAGACTTCTTTTCTAAAATAAGCCAAATTATAGGCATAAAAATTGTTTGAAACGAAATTATAAAATTTTTTTTACAAAGGCATTTTAAACAGTTTGATTTAGATGAGATGTAAAAATAGACATAACAATCGTACTCTGTTTCATAAAGAACTCTTTCATCCTCGCCCTCGCCCCCCAAAAAAATCTTACGTAATTTGTGCACCGCCCCTAAGAGTCATAGCAGAGTGCCCGATTACGATGCATAGTTTACATTTCGCGCCTGTGAATATTGTTAC
Organism: Copidosoma aretas; assembly: GCA_030522625.1. Classification (NCBI taxonomy): domain Eukaryota; kingdom Metazoa; phylum Arthropoda; class Insecta; order Hymenoptera; family Encyrtidae; genus Copidosoma; species Copidosoma aretas. The sequence continues at coordinate 13,349 of JAPYYV010006066.1, read as the reverse complement.
CCAATTTAAAGAACGTCGTATTGAAAATAAATATTTGAGAAACGGCCAATCTCAAAATTTTTTTTTCAGAAACGTCATGCTACTTAATTTTATGTAACGTTTTCCACAAGCAATTTTTGAGATTTAATGTTATACAAATTATTGGATACGATTTTTTTTGGAAAAACTTCTGTAGGCACGTTAGACACTTTTAGATTTTCATGAGAATCAATTAAAAATTGGCTTGCATAAAACCGACGCCAAAAACCGGGACGTAAAAAAAAAACAAGTCAACAAAATTTAAAAATACTAATGGTCTGCATTAGCTACAGTTGTCTTGAATTTATTTCTCCATTTCATATATAAAAATCTAATAATTCAATACTTGTACAAATAAATTGTTTTAAATACTTATTCAAATCAATTATTTTTAATCATCATACACATAAATTAAAAATGACTATGTAAACAGATTACATACAGAGTTAATAAATGGTGAACTGATAAACATTTTTTTTAAATTAAGATGCACTAATAAATAATTTTGATTCAAAGTGGCTTGTACTCAAGTTCAACGGCTTTTGTGTACGTGCATTTTACTTCTAAGTTGGCCATGAATCATTTTTGTGTAGCACGCACATTATTTCGATAATTCTCGTACATTCTTATGAAGATTCAGATTTTAGAATCACAATAAAATTAATTTAAATTTATAGATACAATTTTGAAGACCAAACTTTTTCTCGCGGGTAATAGACAAAAGTCATGCTTAATCTGTCCCTTCAAATCATGCTCTTCATTTATAATACTTCTACTTGTTTGTGAATAATTACATATTTTTACCGCAGAAAAATTATTCATTATTAATTATTTTGTATGATTGTAGCAATATAAGTTTGTATAGAAATATATCTATGAAAAAACAAAATTTAATAACCGTTCCCTATCGAATAATTTTTTGAAATATATTTGAACTTGACAAATAGAACCATGTTATTGTTTTCACACGCAACCTATCAAGTTATTTATACAGTTCAAATTTTACTTCGTTGTATACAGCCCATTATTTTAAAAATAAAATTTAGTTGTAGAACATTTTTGAAAAGATCTTGATTTAATACGGTCGTAAAATATAATTTTTTGATACGACGTTCCCCGTACTATGGAGGTTACATTGATCAAATTTAGATGAGCATGAGGCAAGATAACAAGTAGTCCGAATTCTGATAAATAAAAAAAAAGCAAAAGTGATTTTTAATCTTTTTACAGAATGTCGGGTGGTTATAATGGTCCCTATAGAAACAGGAAAAGTTGACTCTGCAGCTGGAAAGACGAAGAACCCCAAAAGTTTAGCACTGAATGAGGCACAGCGACAGCAATTCTTGCGAAATACCTGCACAGTTATATAAGTACATCCGAAAGCTCAACGAGTCGACGAGATAGAGAGATAGAGGGAAAGAAACGGAAGTGTCTATATAGACGCGCTCGCGCTCACAAAAGAGCTTTCACCCACGAGAGCCAAAAACTCGGCGAGCAAGCAGGAAGAAGTCGCGGTTGCCGCCCAAAGGGGAGCGCGGGCCTTCTATCTTCTCTCTATCACTCTGCGTGATTACACGCATGTGTGCGCGTGTGAGAGCGATGTACAGTACCACGACCATGGATGGCTCTGCCGTCGCGACGTGCCGACTCAGTTCTTATCCTATGATGCACCCCTGCTTCAATTTGCCGGTCTGCTATGGCCGTAAATCATCGTTCCAAATCCCCAATGTGTACTCTAACGGACGACTCAATAATCCAAGCGTTAGGGGGGGAATAACATGTCTTCTCATTTTTGGCCACATATTTCATTTCTTTGTACGAACGAACTGACCCACTCCCGTATCTCCATAGGCGGTCGACGGCTTTTGATTCGATTCTCTTGAAAAGTAAAAAAAATCTTACGCTGCAATAGCAAAAGCAAAATATCGTGGAGCATAAAGGAGAATCGCGATAAGTGTAATAGAGCATAAACGTATTGCCGAATATAGCACAGCCGGGTATGAGGGGCGGAATTTTATTGACTCTGAACTTTACAAAGGGGGAGAATCTTCGAGCAATATCTGTCGGATATGACGACAAAATTCAATAAACTTTTCATCGTTGTGGTGTATTATCAGAGTAATAATGAAAAATGAGACACCGAAGCAATTTCATGGCTTTTTCGAGCGCGTAAGCTCGCCCGCGAAAAATAAGGGTCTTAGCACACTCAATCATTTGATTTATTATATATGTATGATAACGCTCTTAACACTGGACCGCTATAATACAGCAGCATAGCGCAAGATTAATGACTTGACTATTTTTGTAACATGTACGTATGTATATGAGCGAGCCAGCGAAAAGCTACCTTAAATCACATGATAATCATGATAATAATATACGTGATGGTGATCATCGCTAATCTTTTATCTGACATATGGATCTTGAAAAAAAATAGAACAAAATTTCTTCTGTGCCTAGAAAATTATTGCTTCTTTATTAGTTTATTAGATATAAGTAATGAGTGTAAAAAATCGTAGTTGTTTGAAACAGTTATTTATTCTTAATTATTGTTAATTATTATTTAGACTATTTTACAAATTTGGAGAACAAATTTTTCGGAAATTCGAAGAAATTAAGTTTTTTTGCTTTAGCTTTTTTGAGCAGGCACTTTTAGGAAATAAAAAAACGTAAAATAAAGTAGGACGAAGCAGCTTTCAAATTAGATTTGTTGAGTCAGAGATTAATGTCAGGATTTGAAGTGGCATGAAATTCAAATTTACATTATGAATAAATTAATTTCAGTCGAAATCATAAAAATCTGGTATAATTTTATGAATTGCCTGAAACTTTTGTTTTTTAAATGACTTATTCTTAGAATGAATAAGTAGCTACCAGTTTTGTTTTATAGAATGTTGTTTTTTACTCAACCTTGTTCGGACCTGTTACAATCGACAATAGTATCGTTTATCTTAAAATTGGAATGTAAAAAGGTGAGTGAGGTTAATTAATGTTTAGGAATATTTTTATCGATTACCACTTTGACCAGACCACATAAGATTATGTAGAGCTTAGTTTTCAAATAAATATGATGGTTCGAAGAATAATCTCTGAATCAGAAGTTGTATCAAAGCCTGTGATTCACAGGTAAATTTGTATCCTAACATTATTTTTTGTTGTAATCAATTTATAGCTCTTTTTTGACAAGCTTTTTTCCAATAATAATAAAAATGTATTCTATCGTTTGTTGAGTGAAAAAACGTTTTGTTTTAACGTATCCCAAAAGTTTTTTTTCTTCTAAAGTTGTGTCTCTAAAATTTCTTTCAAAACATTGTATATCAAAAATTATTTTCAAAAACGTCGTACGTACAAAAATTCCATATCCCAAAATTGTTTTCAAAATAAATAATAATGCATAAAGGCCCCCGGACGTAAAGTATTCCCTTTCAGGTACAGACGAAAAATGCTTTTTTGCTTAGGTCGGCGAAAATCATGCCCTTCGCAACGGATTCTAATGACAAATCTTTTTTTTATGTAAATTTTATTTATTTTAGTAATTTGTTATAATTATAATTATACATCATTTTAAAAATATCCGTTCTACCGTAGTCAATTATATACTGATATGTAAACAAAATTTTGTTTCTGAGACGAAAAGAAGTACAGCTCACATTTTCCAAAATGATTTTAAATAAGAAAATCTCGAGGAAAATCTAGGTTTTGCTTTTCTTTGCATGAAGTCTCAAATATCAATTGCCTATCAATGTATAACTAATTTCTATAAAAGAAACGAATACGTAGTTAAAAAAATTTTAGGTTTTTGAAAAAAAATTTGACATACGATTTTGAATTAAAAAGAAAATAATCATCCTACATTTTTAAAAACAATTTGTAAGTACGTTCTTCTACTCAAAGAGTGATGTATTAATACGTTTTTACTAAATAAATTTTGTATGGAAAAAAACTATTTTCTCAAATGTAACAAATTTGATCTTGTACCTTTAAAATTACTGAAAAAACATTTTCATCAGATTTTCAAGTTGTCCTCCATTTTTCCAACAATTTTTTTAATCAGTTCCAAAGGCGTTCGATAAGAAATCTAGTTTCTGTCAACTAATAAATATGAAACCTTATGAAATGATATACAAAAATATAAAAAAATAATAAAATTAAGTTTGGTTTTTTGAGATGTTTCCTTTCTGGCTCTATAATTCAATGTGTTGAAAATGACATTCATATAACAATTTTTTTTATTAAATTACTCCCTGATCGAAAAAATGTAAAATCAATAATACATGCATATCCGACTTATACATCATCATACGGCTCGGTACATCTCCTTCAAAGATAGAAGAAGATAAGATGGAAGGACAAGAGCGAGGAATACATTATTTGCTTCATTTCTCGGCTCATTTCTTTAGGACAAACAATCAGCATTTCTCATGAAAAAATCTATTTGGTCCGTCAGATAGATTATCAAAAAATATTAGACACGTATTTTTTATTTTTTCTTGAAAACAAAAAAATGCCGGACATAGCCACATCAAAGATTAGGAATGGGATAAAATTTATGCACGTTTTTACGGCTTTCTGACGTCATCACCTGCTACTCCTGATCTATGATGTGCTCTATCTCCGTCATTTTTTGTTTATGAGAGAAAGAAAAAAAAACATGTCCAATATTTTTTGATAATCTATCTGACAGACCAAATAGTTTTTTTTATGAGAAATGCTAATTGAGGGAGTATCTGTTTAAGGGTACCGAAACAATAGCAGTAGGTATAGCATCAGCGCCAGAAGTTTGTCGAGCAGATCTCTGTTTTGAATCAGAGAATTTCATTTTCATTACCGCGGACTGGACTTAATTCAGACGGGGTGGAAGGAGCAAAATAGGATAAGATTGCATTATGCACGGCGTTTATTTTAGATTGCTCTAGTGCACTAAAGTTTGAGTGTTCTCAAACAAAACCCGGGGGAAAAAAGTGAGATGACGATAGAGATGTAGTTAAAGAAAAATGGACTGCAGGGAAAGAGAAGGGTAAAAAAATTAAAATTAATTCTTATCAACGGAGCGATAAGCGCGGGATATCATGCCTTGCGGTTTCAGGAGCCGAAATATTATTTTCTCATCTAATCGTGGGCCAGTACCATATATTTACTGAAAAAAAAAATATCACTACTGCCTGAGTTTATTCCAGCAAGTGTCACTGTGCTGACTCGGCAAAAGTTGTGCTGTAATTTTTGACTGTGATAGAGCTCTATGCAGAATTCATGAGAGATTCCGGTGTCTTTAAGCTTCGCAATCGACGAGAACGCTTTGATGACGGCGCGTCGACTAAGGATCCATTATTGGCACTCAGTGGCAAAACTAGAACGCCACCCGCAGCAAAAAGAGACGAGGGCACAAAATACGCGCGATAGGCGATGAAACTCCGTTAAGTCTTGCGGGGGGAGGGGGCGCTGGCGGACTTTCTGCAAAGCAAGCGCGAAAAGCCATCCGCGCGACAAAATCGTCGGAAAAGCCGATAGAGCGGCCGCGAGGGAAAGGGGAAAAGAGGGACTCTTGCCGAGCAAAACGCCGCTCGTTGGAAGTTGGGTGCTTCCCGGGCCTCGAAGTACAAAGTCCTTGATACAGCCGCCTCGCCGTTATCCTCCCCGCACTTTTTCGCTGCCACTGTAGCTCCTCGACAATAGAACCTAACTCCACCCTCGTTCTCCAATTAATACATAGAGATGTATCCGGCTTTCGGCATCGTACATGCCTATAAATATATTATATACGAGTACCGGCTACTGCTACGATCGGCAGGGGTTTTTTAATCAATGCCGACTCTTTTTATTCCTACGCGAACTCGGGAACCGATGGTTTCTTCATTTTTGAACTCGCGTGTACAGAGCTGGAAGAAACGAAATATTGCGATAGTAAAACTGATCTGCACACCTACGTGACGACAGTTTGGTGAAGTACAACGCAAAGTGGAAAGGAGCAGTTGCTAGCGCGATATCCTGGGACACCTCTGTCGGAGAAAAAAAACGGAATCGTCAAGCGAATACGGTTCCTGCAGCGCTTTAATTTGGATCGTGCGCATTGCTCGATTAATTTTTCATTAGTCAAATCAATAGTAAATACGACTTGTCGATCGTTACGTGTCTTTTGAAAAGGTTTTAATTCTTGTAGTCAATGGAGAGATTTAAGGTTTATTGAAAGTCAATTATATTATTTTTAGAATAACTTGCGAAATAATGAGGGGCAAAAGGGGGTCTGAAACAACGATAGTGCACTTCGAATTTGTAGCAAAACTACGAGTATTCTTTTCAGCAAAGTTGATTCCAACGTCAACTCGGTGCAACGACTGTTCATTATTTCGAGAGCCGATCGTAAGGCAGTAAAAACGGAAAGTCAAAGCATAGGGTATGTCCGTATGTGTTCCAATCATGGACCCTGGCCCTATTGGGATGTTAAACAAAAAATTTCATTTGGTCCGTCAGTTAAGTCGATTATTAATAATTAAGAGTTTCTAAAAAAGTAAGAGTTTCAAAAAAATAAAAATAATAATTATAGCAATAAAAAGTTTGTTTTGTATAGATTTTTAGAGGGGCCATTATAGGGGAGGGGCCAAAAGAGGTTCAAAGTTCTTTACGAGGGTCTATACTAAAAACAAAAAAAAATTTTTTTTCATTCGTTAATATGATTAATATACAGCACAACTATTTGTTGAAAAAAAAAATGTATTTTAAAAAGAAGGTTAATACTATCATTACGTTACTGCGCACAAGTTATAATTTTATCGACCATCGATTACACAATAAAATGAGTCGTGAAGTTTTCTTAAAGGGGCCGTAATAGCCAGTTATGCTACAAAATTAAAGTGCTCTGTCGTTGTTTTGAACCCCACCCAAGTAATTCACTGGTCACAATCAATACATATAAAAAAAAAAAAAAATAAAGAATGTTATTTGTATGCTTATTCGTGTCCAACTAAACTAAATTCGAGTTTAACTAAACAATTCTTAAAGTGTCAAAGACCACGAATTTGATTAAATAGCTGTGTTGTTTAGAAAAAAATTACTCAGGGTAATTTATTATCTTTTTATTATCTTAATATTTTATTTTTCTCTTATTATTCCAACATTTAACAAAAACCAAAGATTCACCCTGAAATTGACGCTTACAACATTGAAAAATTAAAAAAACAAAATAGTCTGTATCAGCCCATTTATTTTATACTAATTGATTGATTAATAATTATTTCACTCCTTATCCCTGAAAGATGGAAATCTTCGTATGTATGGTGTGCTTCAAAAAATAATTATTCAATCACAGCACGTTTCTGATTTATGTACTGTCGTAAAATAATATACTCTTGGCTTCATTGCGTACGTTGAACATTTATAACAGCTTATACATTGCATAACGGGGATCACCACTTTTTCAAGTAAACGCTCAAAAAACCACTAAGCTTTAAAGCGTATCAATTCGGCGATGTGTCAGAGCGTTTATACTACGAGCACACGGAATTTGATTTCAATTAATTGTAGCCCAATCAAATTACATTTCTTTCATATGTGAGATAGATACACGTACGTGGTACAACCCGCGGTTAATATTATTAATTCATGTATTCGATGAGACTGTGTATTTTAGTACTACATTATGGAAAATGATTCGATCCACGACAGAGTAATACGAAATTGATGATGATCAATATATCAAAGGCTTACTTCATGATACGCTTGCGAGGGGAGTAATTTAATGATTTTCATGATATGGCTCATAATATGCGCATCATATCATCTCTTTGATTCAGCGAAGTAGTAACATCCGAGAATAATCAGCTTGACTGCTTTTATCCTGGAAGCTACTGAAAATTTCCACAAACCACATATTCAATAAATTTAACAAATTCAAATGTTATGTATACATATATTCCCTGCTAGATTAAATTATTCGGCCGATTTGGAAACTGATAGGTCATGAAGCACCCAAACATCCATCAGCTATATGAATGAGAAGCTGCACAACTCACCCTGCTTGAAAAGTAAAAGGCGTTCTTTTCTTCGGACCTCCTCTCCCTCCACATCAAGCAGGAACAGCAGTTACAGTGGTCAGGAGCAGCTATTACGCCACCGCCACCGCGGCAGATTAGTTTTTGAAATTCCACGATGACGATTCAGGGTTAGCAGCTATAGGTCAGTTCCGATTCACTCAGAACACCGCACGACCACCACACCATCATAAGCAATAGCACAGTGGGGCAGCTGAAACGCTCCAAGCACCCGCAGTTGGCAAACTATATAGGTGACACACAGCACTTCCGTAATTTGTAAATTGAACTGATTTGTACATGTTTGAACAGTGCACGGCATTACTGCAGAAGTTGCTTGCTTCGATAAATTAAATTGCTCGTGCGCTGTTGATTGGATAAATATTTGCTGGTTTCGTAAATTTGCGCAATTCGAATTGCTTTGTATAAATATAAATTATGTGTGCACACAATGCTTCTTGATTGTGATTTTTACATTAGTGGATATATAATTCGTCATACTTTAGATGTCATTCAATGACTTTTAGTTTATTCATTAACATACTAAGTTCAGAAATAGGAGTTTGATTATCCTTTGTTTTTATACGGGATTTCTATTATTTTTAGTACGGACGTTTAAGTATTACAAGCATTCATCATCATGATCAGCATATTTGATCAGACGATAAACAACTAAATTTCTCAATAAGGATTAGTAATTATAATAAGTTTAATTTTAGAATACTTCAAACCATTTTTGCATCACAGGGACAAAAAGATATTAGAAAATGTAAATTAAATGCAAACAGATAAAAACAACTGTATTATTACACACAGGATACATTAATTGCATGCAGAAAATTATTTTGAGATTAAGATATTAAGATAGTATGCTGGACGTTTCTGAACTTTCGATGTATGAAGCGGAGTACTGTATTTTTCTATAAACAATGTATTAAATTTTTGGCAACTGTAATTAAAAATCACGATGTTCGGATGAACTGTTCATAAAATGCCGAATTAGAATACGCGAGATAAAAGTTTAATGTCCTCTGAACGGCATCCAAAACCTTCATAAAATTTTGACCAATTGTGCAAGGCAGTACTAATAACTTGTGCTATAACTATCAACGTTTTTTCAAGAGTATCACTGTTTGATCGAATGCCTTTAACTAACTGATGCGGGTGGCTTGTTGCAGAGCGCGAGTCATGTGTCCAACGAATACGCATACACGCGTCATATCGAAGGATGTGTTTCATATAATGCAGCACTGATGTCGCAATGGAAGGCTGTCGCCCTCGGCAGAATTTTGTTTCCCTTGCCGACGAGCTTGCAGAGACCAGACCACTCTGTACATTATAACTGTATAGTGGCAGCCGGCCTCTGGGAGAAGGTATCTGATTTGAATGTCGAAGAGCGAACGATACGCATCACCCGGCCCGGCCATCGTGTATCTCCCACTCCCCTGTTCTCCCTCGACACTATACTCGCGTACTTACATATTGAGGTGAAAATTCAGCGTTCGCACCTAGGGAAATAACTGGCGTCGCTTACGGAAAACAGAGAAGGAGAGAGAGCGCAGCTGTGCGCTTCGGAAATCGAACACTTTTTTCTGTGCGACTTTCCTATACTCCGCTGCAGACTGTATATGTGTATATACTTATATCATGTGAAATTCACATGCACGTTTGCTCAAGTATAGGTGAGTATGGGAATGGGTGAACGATTTTCTTTCAATATAAGGAGCGGAGGAAGGAGAACGAGGTGCAGCCGAGAGTTTTTGCTCTTACGCCACTGGCCTTATTTTTTTATGGTCTCGTAAATTACTGTTATTATTCCACAACTCGTGAAAGTGCAATAAAAACTTTCCACCTACAGGACTGTGTACGCACTCGGAATCAGATAATACAGATACGGTACAGGTGTTTTCATGAAACAACAGCAACAAAAATAAACTTTACCTAGTCATACTCAAGTTAAAATTATTCATGACACGGCTTTCGTTGCATTATCTCCTAATATAAAAAGTGTGAGAGAAGAAAGAGCTGAAATGGAGAGCTTCTGTGAACACTGAAGAGAAATAAAATTAGAAAACCGGAAATAAGGGGCAAGTATTCTTACGGAGCAAAGGAAGAGAATGGACGATTAGAGTCAGTGATGATGTAATTTAGGAGAGAATATTAGGTGAGAGAAAGAAGAATAAACTGCTTCGTGGAAGAGGAGGCTCGTGGCGAACAGACGGTTTAGGATGGGTGCTGCTTTTCCTCCAATTATAACTCAGGTCTTGCACTCATCCCCCTTCTGCCTTTCCTCCTCTATTCGCCTCATCTTATCATACTGATAACACATGGCATTTCTCATGAAAAAATATATTTGGTCCGTCAGATTGAGTATCAAAAAATATTAGACACGTATTTTTTCTTCTGCATGTACGATTTTATAACTTTCTAACGTCATCACCTCCCACTCCTGATCTTTGATGTGCTCTATCTCCGTCATTTTTTGTTTACGAGAAAAAAGAAAAAATACGTGTCTCATATTTTTTGATAATCTATCTGACGGGACAAATAGATTTTTTTATGAGAAATGCTAATTATCCTGAAAAATGAAAGGGTGTTATTAGTCGCCATATTATTCGCAGTCGCAACGTACTGGCAAGAGCTTCTCTAGGCCCCCTTTTATTTTTGTAGCACCACTTATACGGTGGTGTTAGAACTGATGATTTCGCGTGCTATAGCTAGAGAGGAATAGATAACTGACCTATCATTATTACAAGTTTTTATCCATATATTATTATTTTTTTACTGTAGTTGCTAATTTCGTTGTGTAATCGATGAGTGTGCGCGTTGAGAAATTATTATCGACAGACTTTATTTTTAAGATAACGTACAACGTTTGTAAATATTGACGAATTCATACAAGCGTATCAAAAAAATGTATACATTTCACGTATGTCGTAACTTTACGGAAAATGTAGGAATGAAAAAACAAGAATACGGGAAAAGTAAGTGGATGAATAGAGTCAGAAGGGCCGAAAAATACCCGTCGCACTGGGTTCCTTTGGTCACAAGGGAAAAGCCATATCTTGCACTCCGGCGAGACAAATAAATCTGCCCTGCAGCTAACCCTCTTAATTTTTATACTTCTTAGTTCTAGGTAGGTATACTTTCTTCTATTTGATGTTTCTTTTTTGAAAAGTACAAATTTAAATTTTCAGCTTCGGCTGGAAATATATGGGCACACGAGCGCCGGTAAAATATCAAGGCAAGAGAAATGGGCGTATTCAAAAGAAAATTATCAAGAGTCTTGATAGAAATTATTGTTAACTGTGTCTAATGTTACTCAAGTTATCTTCTATTATATGGAAACCACAGTGCTGACTGAAAACTGCAAAATGTACGGGTGTATTCTTTTGTGGAAATATTATCCAACGATACTTCTGATAACCTTAAAAGTGTCTCGAACACGTCCATGTGAATTATTACTAGCTGAAAGATCTAATTAAGTTATTGCAACCAAATAAATATTCGGTGTAACCTTTTTACTACTTGCATATTTGTAGCCATTTTTTATATTGAGAGGAACACATTTTTTCCACATGAGAAAATAAAAGGCTCATCAACAAGGCTTCGATCAGCAATAGAAGAAATAATAACGAAAAAGTAGAGTGAATATTTTTTTCGTCTTGTTTGAATTTAATTGAAAATTATTAAGATGCGGCTCTTATTAACTCGTATAACTTCAAAGGTTAATTTTAAAGGGGCAATATATCGGTAGTATTGATAAATAAGTATCGAGACTCGCGAGCGAGTTATATCTTACCTGTGTATTGAGAACCGGCGAGCTAAAAGACAGGCAAAGCTGATAGGGATATGAGGTCATTTTACTGGGTTAACGATGCCGTGGGGGGTTTAAAAGGTCATGCGTCAAGTAATGACGCTCTGTGTGATACTCTGACGGGAGCTCAAAGGGGCGCGCAGGGAATAGGAGAGGCTGTATACACTGGATGCTTGATCGATATGCGGGAATAATTATCCGAGCCTTGCTAATATAATGTCAACAGCACAGGCTATCGGCATACATACTGCGCTATTACCTCTGACTACGCTTGCTCTTTCCATCTTCTGGCTTTGCTGTGCTTTCGAAACTCACTCTCATTGACATGTATCATCTTTTTTTCTTTTAACGGACAAGGTTAGCCTAATATTTTCTTTATTTTCTAAATAAAATCTTGTAAATGACTTCAGCGTAAAGATTACGAATTAGAGTAATGTTATTTTCGCTAAACGTTATTGTAGTTGTAAATATAAGTGTAAAATTGGATAAATATGCAATCACACATAGAGTCAGACAATGATTGAAAGCTGTGTGTATAGTTTTAGTCGACAAATATTTTACTGTATGTTTTTTAGTATTTATCTTGCCTCACTACAACTATATTGATCTTTCTGCCTCTGTGGTTAAATTATGATGCCTTTTGTATTTCCAATAACGTGTATTTCCAAGTATCTCTTAAAGCATCGATGCTTCCGTCATTACATAATTTACGTCTACATCTTCAAGCTTACCTATTAAATACACTTTAATCCTAATGAGGTCAATCCACAAGCCTGCAACCATATTTACATATCATCTTGTTTCAACATGATCCGATCAATCTTATTCTTATACTTGTTTTTAAATTTTATTGTCAATTTTTTTTTCTTCTGCTCCTTTGGTTGACACTTGTTTTTTGACTGTGTCTTTCAGTATTTTATTTTTTTCCTTTTTTTTTTTGCTTCTTTTTTTTTTTTTTGTTTTTTTTTTTTTTTTTTTTTTTTTTTTTTTAATTTTTTTTTTTTTTTTTTTTTTTTTTTATATTTTACTAAATTGCACTACTCTTAGTGTGATTTTGTTTCTGTTTTCAAATTTATGTCTTTGTATTTTCTTGTAAAATTTTTTCTGTTTTTATGCAGTTTTTATCTTATTTTGTACATTTTAAACAGTCTCTCTACTAGGGTTGTTGGTGGTTCAATTTTTGTTCTTGAATTCATTGTCTTCAAGACTGTAGATGAAGTATAATCTTAAGGTAGTAGTTGACCCAAAGTCACGCATGCGCAGTATACTTTACACGGACAGGACAATCTTTTGCGTGTGTACGTACTCATGCCTCGGTCTACTTCTATATAGATGTATTAGCTCTGCTTAGTTGTTGGTATTCAGTCAAAATTTAAATCTTTTGATCAAGGTTATTCAAAAAGCATACCGCTGTGCATATTCATTTTGAACTATTCGATGTATTATATTATTTTACGTAATCTGTTAGTTTTCTGTAAAGATTCATCGTT
>JAPYYV010006065.1:0-27751 GCA_030522625.1 Copidosoma aretas | reverse complement strand
TCAATAAAGATATGCACTCCACATCTGGCCTTTATTTACTATAGTTGAACTTATTCATCCAAGGAGTGAGAAAGTAGAGGAAGTATAGCTATTGAATAAGATTATTTGTACGTACATATATATTTTTTTATGCGTTTGTGTATTAGAGAACGTTCATACACTGGCCTGCATTTTCCTAAGGTGATGGTATTGAAAAACTTGCGAGTGACCGTAAAAGTTACGCATATGTGCGTGTGTGCGTGCGCACATTCGGTACTACTTAGGTCCCGACTTTTTGCTCAACTGATCATAATTTTCAGCCAGGTTTTTTTTTATTTCGGGGATCGACTTTTAAGGATCTTAGCTTACTGCCTTAGATAATCTTCTGTTTGTTACCTACAGCTTTATTGATATCACATTTACTTATTACTTCTGATGTTTCATGCGGGCCGAAAAAGCGGTTTTCAAATTTCTACTTTCTGCCCCCTTTTTGTAAAAATACATAGTAGCCTAGTGAACATATTTTTTAATGCATATTTCTGTCGTAATAATTTTTAGACATTATCATAGAATTCACTTATTTCTCGTAGGCTAGTTTTTCTATTTTCTTTAACTTAGCTACTAGATTCACAATATAATATTGATACCTCGGTAATCGATTTTCTTCTTTCAGCAGAGCAGATGATGCTAATCTTGCAAGTCTTCAAAGACAATTGTGTACAGCGTTTCTTTAGTACTTTTCTGCACACAAGTATCAGTAGATAAGCTATGCCGGTCTTAGACCACTGATTCACTATCCTGAACCACTCAGATATTAAACCACCCGTATAGTAAACCAGTGGTCTAGGACTTGCTTCAGGGCTCGCACCATGTGGTATAAGCGTGTGCCTGCCTGTCTATCTGGCTTATAAATAAATATTATAATTAAATAATTAATAAAAAGGTCACGAAGTCTCTCTTACATCTAACGCCGAGAAAGATCGAGGAGTCTCTCTTAACTCTGACGCCGAGAAAGGTCGAGGAGTCTCTCTCTTAACTCTGACGCCGAGAAAGGTCGAGGAGTCTCTCTTTTACCTCTAACGCCGAGGCTGATTAGTTTTTCATATTTAAATGATTAACGTCCTCCATGGTGGTTTAATCGATGTATGTCAATAAGCGATCAGTCAGGGATGAAAGAGATAAGAGTAATTCTACGAACTACAACTCATAACTGTTTTTCTTGAGCTACGTTATGCTGGTTAGGTGTGCCAGCCTTATCAGGCTACAAATTTACAAATAATAGATGTAATACTTGAAAACAATGACTAACAGAATAAAAGCGCTTTATCATAACAACAATTTTAAGTTGACATTCACCTCAGAGTAGAAAAAAGACAATTATTAACAATTTGTCGAATAAAATCAAATTTTGTCGGAGAACTGGAAAGAGGTGTTTCCAACATTGATAATTGTCGACTAATGACGAAAAGATCAAAGGTAAGAACATAAATGGTATATGTACGAAAATTTAAAGTTCAATAGCCTTCGATGATTCTACTTTTGATATTGTACATATACCATATATGCTCTTACCTTCGGTCTTTTTGTCAGTAGTCGACAATTATCAATATTGGAAACACCTCTTTCCAGTTCTCTGACAAGATTTGATTTTATGTAAATGAATTTTTAATAATTGTCTTTTTACTACTCTGAGGTACATGTCAACTTAAAATCGTTGTTATGATAGATAGCTTTTGTTCTGTTAGTCATTTTTTTTAAGGGTTAAACATAATATTTGTAAACATGTAGCCTGATAAGGCTGGTACACCAAGACAGTGAAACGTTGCTCAATAAAAACAGTTTTTAGTTATAATTCGTAGAATTATTCCGATTTTTTTCGTCCCTGACTGACCGCTGATTGACATACATTGAGTTTTTTATATTTGTTATAAAAATAACCGGCTTTTTTCAGAGCCCTAATATTTTCTAAAACGTAACCGTAAGCTTTTTGTCGTAATCATACATAAAACTTATAATATAAATAAGTATAATATCAGTAATATCTAACAAAATCTTAGATGCGTTTGATCTCTCTAAAATCGATGATATTAAAATTAAGAGGTGTATCAGCAAGAAGATCGAGCCAATCTCACACTCTTTGAAACTTAACCGTATTAGAGAATTGAGTAAGAATAAAAATCATACAAAAAAATTGGTATAATTATGATGGCTCATTGGAATGTGTGGAAAAGACAAAATTTGGTCATCGGTAACAGCGCACTTCATAGTCCGGTCCTCATGCTTAAGTGAACCTTCTCTCGCGACCACCTATTCATACTGCGCTGTGATTGGTTGGAAATCAAATAGCTTTAGCCAATTAAAAATATTGGCGCTTATTCCTAAGAAAGAAGTCGAACCCATAGCCAACTATATAACCGTTATACTATAGCAGAACAAGCTAAGTTCTCAATTAGTCGTGGCAGAGTCATCATGGGGAAGAAACAAACGAATGGGGAGCATAATCGACGTGTTTGTCGATTCATTGCGCCTGTTCAAAAGAGAGCAGCGACTACACCAGCGGAGAAAGCTCTAGCACCGCAGCAACCAGCAGAACAAGCTCTACCTCCAATACCGCGGTAAGCAGCAGAGCAAGACGAGCAAGCTCTACCTCGAGCACCGTGGCAAGCAGCAGAGTAAGCTCTACCTCGAGCACTGTGGCAAGCATCAGAGCAAGCTCTACCTCCAACAGCAGAGAAAAGCCATTATCCATCTCTAGAATCTCTAATGCAGCTACTTTAGAAAAGTAAGATGACAGAGGTCAAGAAAAAGAGAACAGCAAGGGAAAGGGAGAAATAAATTTAAAAAACCAAGCGGGAAGCTGCCGAGATCGATAAAGAGATCATAAAGATGGTTATAAAAACTAGAAAAGCTGAAGAGAAGGCTTTCAAGAAGTCAACTGCTAAGGCTAGCAACACTCTAGCAAAGTTTCTTTTTAAGCCTGCAGTAAACTTATTAGATCTAGCTGAAGAACAACAACAGTTAGCAGTTATCAACGAGAGAAAAAGTGGTCAAGGAGGAGAACATACTTTCATTTCAAGCAACAGTGCTCTGCAGAAAGAGAATAAGAAAACAACAAACTTTATAGTTCAACACTCATGCTTGCTAAGTACTGTTTGATCCTCCATAGTTTTAAAATTTTTTCTTTTGCAAAATCTTTTGAAAAAAATCATAATTTGCTTGATCTTTTACTATGGACAAATTTTGTTATGACATGATATCTGAACAATAAATAAATAAACTACATTTTGAGTCCTATCATTTTGACTACCCAGTTCCACTTATAAATTATTAACAACAACCTTCGGTGTGTCACATAATACTATATTGTCTATAGAAACTTGTAACCAACAGTATTTATGTACTATGAAAGATTTAGAGTCCCATTTGTAATTTATGCACATAATGTGTTAACAGTATTAAACATGTAGACTAGGAGATAAAGAAAAAGAAATTTGTCAGTAAATTTGGAAAAAAAAAAAAAAAAAAGAAAAAAAAATTTACGATCCAGTGTCAGAAATGATTTCTTTTCCTGACTACTTTAGACAGCTCGAAAGTTGATGATTTGCTGCAAAATAGTATTTTAAACAACTTTGTGCTCTGGTGTTTTCTTGCTAGAAAGCTTAGAAAAGAAGTTAAAACTAAAATTATGTGGAGACATTTTCAAAACTTTGGAAGCGAAGAAAGTGTTTCAACTAAAAACTAACTATACCTTTTCAGCCAAATATGTCCCCCTCAAAATACTAATCCGAAGACATCTTCCCCCACCACTCTCTAGCCGTCGAAATTCCCTCCCCCCTATTCATTACCAATCGAATGATTTCCCCTTCCCCCCCCCCCCCCACTATACTTTGACGTTGCCTCTTAATTGTGCACAAAAAGGGGCCTCTTTCGCAAGAGAAGCTCAGTTCTTCAGTGTCTTTCGATGTAACTGCTGGAAGGGCAGATAAGATTAGTCATGACTACTGCGCAATATTTCATAGATGCAGCTCATGATTTGTGGCGGTTGCAAAAACAAATCGTAGGCGACAGAGATGATGCTTTGCATGTACGTTAAGCATTGGGTATGGTACGTGAAGTTCATCGTAAAGCTAGTGATTTTAGTCAACGTCGAGATATAACGACGTCTGACAAACAGAAATTTCAAGCTGCTTTGGTGTTGCTGAAAACATTCATGCAGCTACTACACGATCATTTAGAAGTGGTGGAAGCTGTTCAAGCGTTTGAAAACGAAATTTTTAAACAACAGTATCCCGAAAGCAGTGTGCAATAAGAAATTACGGCTGCCGTAGAGGCCTTTGAAAATGAACCAATGGCGTTTGAAAGCGTTTCAGGTGCGGGAATAGCATCGATCGTCACGGGTGGAGAGGTTGTTGAAGATGCAACTTTCAGATGTGATGATTTGAATAGTGCTTTTGGAAAAAGAATAAAGACTGCCGTGATAATAAACTTGAAGCATTTAGATCTCAAAAAATTTTTTGCCGACGCAAAAAAAAAGTTCATTGAACGAGTTCAGCAGGCTCTTGTGGAGCATAAGTCTTTAAAAGTGAATACAACGTTAGCTGCTGAGTATGTGATTGTGAAAGATGATGTGGAGAGTGATGATAATAAATACTTTAATACAAAGTCTTATGCAATTTATCAAACAATCGATTTTAGTGAGTAGTTCGAGACGTGCGTGCGACAACTAATTGAGAGAGACATGGAAGATTTGAAGATAAAGAATCCGGTTGGTCCTTGCACTCCATACTCAATCTGGTCGTCAACATAAGTAAGCTGAATCCCATGATACGTAGCTCTTTAATTGATTTACCAACTTATATAAAGAATAAAAAGGCTTGCGTAAATGTGATGAACAAAGACCCATAGTGTTTTAAATGGTCAATCTTATCAGCTATGCATCCGGCAGAACGCCATGCATCACGCGTCTCCAAGTACACTTAATATGAAAATGAATATAATTTTGATGGCATTGAGTTTCCAGTGATATCAAAAGACATTAGCAAGTTTGAAAAACAGAATGAAATTTCAGCGAGCCTTCATTTTTTTAAAAAGGAATATTTATGATGTTCTACTTAGTCATTTGACTTGTGAGAAAAAATAAAAGCACGTCAATCTTTGGCTTGTCGAAAGCTCCTACGTGTTCAATAATAAGGAGGAGAAAATAGAGCATGCTGATGTAGAATATAAATATTACTATGTTTGGATAAAAAATCTTTCCCGTTTATTACATAAACAATTATCTGAGCATGAACATGTGGCATATATATGCGATCGTTGTCTCTATTATTTTTGGTCAATGCAAAAATTAGAAGCGCATTAAATGGATTCTTAAAATATGAATAAGTGTAAAGTTACGCTTTCTAATAAGAACAAAAACGAACATGTTCTTGAGTTTAAAAAATTTACGTATAAGAACTGCATACCTTTCACAGTGTATGCAGACTTTAAGTGCTTACTCGAACCCATTGAAAGCAAGCGAGCTTATCAGTATCATAGAGCATTTAGCATAGGATATCTTACAAAGTGTAGCTATGATGACAGTAAATTAGAGTACAAGAGTTATAGACAATGTGGCGAGGCCAACGAAGAGTCTGCACAGTGGTTCCTAAAAAATCTCCATTCTCTTGCACGAGAATTAGAAGAGTTGCACAAAAATCCACTGAAAATGTTGAATTAGACGATCAGTGAACGAGTTAAATTTGACAAAGCAACAACTTGTCATATTTGTAATCAACTATTTAGTCCAAACGATAAGAAAGTAAGAGATTACTGCCATCTTACAGGAAAGTAAGTATTTACATTTTACTTCTTTCCAATTACAATATTTTGATAAATAAAATATTTTTGCTTTAGATATCGTGGCCCTGCGCACAACAAATACAACATTAATTATAATTATCAAGACTCGAGGATGATACCGATAATTTTTTACAATTCAAGTGGATTCGATGCACACTTGTTCATAAAGGAACTGGTGACTGGCTTTACTGGTCGAGTTCAGCTTCTACCGCAAACCAAGGAGAGATATATTTCATTTACGAAATATATCGAGGGAACGGACATTAGTCCCAGATTTATTGACTCTTTTAAATTCACGCCTCCTTCTTTGGATAAGCTATCATCATATCTGGAAACGCTTGAAATATTGGAAAAAGTATTTTTTTAAAATGATAAATTTACTGACGAGCCAATCAGCCCTTTGAAAAGAAAACGAGTATTTTCTTACGACTACGTCTCTTCTTTTTGAATGCTTGAGAAGGAAAGTTTTCCTTCAAAAGATAATTTCTACAGTAGTTTGTATGAGTCCTATATACCTGACGATGAGTATCAGCATGCCAAAAACGTTTGGAATGCATACAGCATCAAAAAACTAGGACAGTATCCTGACTTGTATCTCAAAACAGATGTTTGACTCCTCACTGAAGTATTCAAATACTTTCGTAATAATTGTCTTGATGCATACAAACTGGACCCAGCAAATTATTATACAACACCTGGCTTAACTTTAGATGCCATGCTAAAATACACTAAGGTTATTAATCAAATAAACACTATACTAATACTTTGTTCTATAAGAAAAAAAAAAAAACGAACTAATTTTTTTTGTTACAGGTAAAATTAGAGCTATTGACGGATGTGGAGATGGTCATGTTTATAGAGCACGGTATACAAGGTGGAATACGTCAGTGTTGTAATCGATATGCTAAAGCGAATAATCCATACATGGAGAAAGGCTATAAAGTTAATTATGATGAGAAATATCTCATGTACTATGATGTCAAAAATTTGTATGGTTGGGCTATGACAAAATCGTTGCCCTATGCAGGTTTTAAATAAATTCAAAGTATGAGTCTAATAGGTATTTTAAGTAGCTGATGCAGAAATTGGTTGTATACTAGAAATTGATCTTGAGTATCCTAAAACACTACATGATGTTCAAAAAGATCAACCTTTCTGTGCTGAACACATAGCACCTCCTGGATTCAATCAAAAGAAACTAAAGATTACGTTGTATGATAAAAAGCGATATGCGATTCAATATCGTGCTCTGAAACAAGCTGTTAGCCATGGTCGTCGTATAGCAAAAATACGTCGAACACTGCAGTTTAATCAGAGCCCATGGTTAAAAAAATACATAGACTTGAATAGTAAAAAACGAAAAGATGCTAGAAATGACTTTGAGAAAATGAATTTAAGTTATTTAATAATGGGGTTTATGAAAAAACCATGGAAAATGAGCGCAAGCGAGTGGACGTGAAGCTTGTTAGCAAGTGGGAAGGTTGCTATGGTGCAGAAGCTCTTATTGCGAGTCCAAATTTTCATAGCAGTGATGATTTCAATGAACAACTTGTTGCCATACAGCTGCTACGTAGTGAGATTTGCAAAATAAAACCTATATATGTTGGACTAGGTGTTTTGAATTTGTCTAAGACATTTGTGTATCGATTTCACTGCGACTTCATGAAAATTTGTGTAAAAGACCACTGCAAGCTGTTGTATACTGACAAAGATAGTCTGGAATATCAAGTAACTAATATAAATATGTACAACGTAATGGGCGAGATTATTGGAAAGTTCGATACATGGGACTACAGTACCAACAAAGAGTTTAACATACCCCAAAAAATAAAAAAAATTTTGGTTTAATGAAGGACGAATGAAATGGTAAAGTGATGTTAGAATTTTTCGGATTACGTAGCGAAATGTACAGTGTTAGAATACAAGATAATAAGCCTTCAAAGAAAACAAAGGGTGTCAAGAGCTCAGTTCTCAAGGCTACAATATCATTTGACGATTATGTTAAGTGTCTGCGTAAAAACACAAGCATGACTCGTGAGCAAAAAAATATTAGGTCACATCATCATGAAATGTTTACACAAAAAGAAGTAATGGTTGCACTTAGTGCTCACGACGATAAACGATACTTGCAGGTTAATCAGACAGACACTCTTCCTTGGGGTCATTATAGTATAGTCGTTACAAGAGAAGATGAGGCAACTAGTCACAAATCAATACAAGAAGTAGTGGGGAAAGTCGAGCCATTACAAGCAGTGGGGGTAATCAAACCACTACTACTCTCACCACCACCACCACGATGGGTGGGGGAAGTCGAGCCAGAGAAGGTATATCAGGAGCCGTTTCGGGACTCAGAGCTCATTCCAACGGTTGCATCGTCTAGAGCAAGCATCATCTACCAGCAAGCTGTCATCGCCAACCAGCAAGCTAGTAAGAGAGCCTGTCAGGAAGCAGAAGAGTTATCAAGCAAGAGAGCAAAAACTTTTCAAGGTTCGTAGATTTTTTTTCTTAAAGTTTGAAAATTAAATTACAACTGTTATTTTTCTCTCTTTTATATGTTGCAGATTGATCTTACAGCACTCAACAGAATTGCCGACAACGGTTTCCTTCCAACTAGAAGACTTAACGAGATGGTTCAAGGACAAGACTATATGGTGACCAAGCTGAGGAAGGAAACACGAGGTTCGGGTCAAAGATGGTTGCTGAATTGACGAACGAATCTTAAATCTTTCTGCCTAACAAGATATCCTCAGCTATTATAGAAAATGAACAGTTCTATAATGATTTGCTGGAAGCAATAAATAAGTTTAAGTTGTTTGTAACATACAATGGAAATCATTTCCAATTTTCTTATGCTTAACCATGTAAAATAAATCATGTATTTCTTTTAATTTTTGAGTATTTATTGAACAGATGCCTTATAACGCAAAATATTATATTTTTATCTGTACATAAATAGTACACAATTCAGATTAGTAAAATAAAAATGAATACTTTCTTTCATTTTAAAAAAAATTTATTCATACATAGTACATTTTCACTCAAACACTTCAATATTTGCACCAAAAATACTTGATTCATAATTCATTATTATTAATCCCACTATTATGTGTATTGTCAAAACCCAACCATTTGACAAAACTTTGATTTCCAAACTGTCAAAGGACCTTCTCCACAAGATAAACGTCTGGATGTTTTGGTTTTTGCAGTTCCTGCTCACAAAAACCTCTGAAAATGGGCTGATCTCGATAATCCTTGAGATGGTACGTTGTTAGATTTGTTGTCACTACTCGTGTGATCTCAAAAATCTCCGTTGACCAGTTGGGCGTATAGCCTTTCTCAAATTCTTGTTTCGCATTGCTTACACGTACTTTATCACCGACTTTGAATTCGGGCTTCAATTTAATGCTGTCACGTTTGAATTTTTGTAACACTTGGACTTCATCATCTTGCCTTACATCTATTGGTTTCATGCCGGTGGTTCTGTGTTTTCGATTGTTATATGATTTTAGTAATTTTTGTAAATATGAGTCCACTTATAGTTGCCTTGCAGACTTAACTCTTTTCACATTAATATTTTTAAAGTGCGATTAAATCGCTCGCATAAAAAAGCTTTTAAATAGTTTTTCTTCTAACAGGTACAGCCCATGCATACTTGGAGAAAACATCCATCACGATAAGCAGGTATCTATGACCTTTATTCTTACGAGCATATGGTATCATTTCAACAACGTCAGCTTGCCAAGTCTCATCCAAGCCACAAACATTATACTTTCTACGTAGATAATTGCGACAAGCTGGCTTGTGGAGCTCTTCTACCACTGATTTTTTCTTACGATCCATTCTCGCTAACGTCTCATTAGCGAATATTATATTCTTTATTCATTTGCTTTTTTCTACGGCTCTGCATAACATGTATAACTTATCTGATGTTACTAAGCTCTCTTTGAAAATAAGCTACATTAACTGCATGATAATTTTCTACAGGATCAGCCACATTGCACAGTCTCTTAGCTTGGATATCATATTGTGCATCAGCTGTCACTTTATACCCAACACCATGAGGACCAGGAGGACCTCGACTACCACCTTCAGTCTTACCTAGCTTACACTTCGATGCTCATTTTTATACTGACGCTATAAGTATATGTACCCAGCCTCACGTAACTCCTCACTAATTGACATGATTTTGTTGTTGTGGCTCGGATTTTCTGCTGATTTTTCGGCTATGAGCAATCGCAGACGATCCACTACCTCATTAGGATCGTCCCAGTGAAAATAATCTACTTGCTGATTTTTTTGAACCACTTTATAATGAGGTTATAACGATTCCTTCTTTTTACTAGCTACAAGATCAAACATGGGTGCGATGATTTTATTAAAATTATTACTATTGTGTATTCGAATAGCTCCATTTTTGCTGAATCCCTTTCTATGAATGCTCGCAGCTTGCAAGAGCATAAAAAACTTTTTATAATCATCACGTGTCATTTGAGATCCATCAGAATGTTTTTTCACGAATAGCTCCATCAATCCAATAGTCATCAGATATTTTAACTCATTCTTCCTGATTTGATTATTATCAAAGTATATTGGTAAATCACCAAGCTTGTACATTCCATCTTCTTTACTCACCCCATACACCAAATCTAATAAATCTTTTTTATTTTTATCAAGTATTTGAAAGTTTAAGTTATTGAATGAATTTTTATTATCGCCACTAACAGTTTTATTTTGTAGTGTAACATTTAGCTCATCATCATCATCTTTGCTTTGACTGACTGCAGACTGATCATCGTTTCGTCGTCTCTATAACTTTCTTTCTTCTTTATTTGCTTGACGAGTTGCTTAAGAGTATTATTAATTTAATTGTTGGTCACAAAATGACTCCCTTTCTCTATTTGTGACATGATTTTGCTGAGAGGTTCAGTGATTGGCTTAAAAGTTTTACTCAATACTTTTTCCACTCTGACTCTTCCAAACTTTAATAGTTGGTACTTTTTCCTGACGGCTTTTCTTGCCTTTACCAATTGATGGAGTACGTCTTTGTCTTGCTCATACATGTTGACGCTTCAAACTCTTGAGGTATACTAAAAGATGACCTCGTATACGTCCTATATATTGATAGCAAAATTGTCGAAGCCCTTTCTATAACGACCACAATTCATTTGTATGTCTTTGTCGATTACAACAAAACTATACTTATCATCATTCCTGCAGCTAAAGCACAAATCTTCAAACTGAGCATAGGGCATATCTAACTTGACATGATCACCATACATTTGTTTTAAATTAACTTCATCTTGACGAAATATGGCTAAAAGGTTAACGTTATCTCTGATAAGGCATTTTGGTACTTAAGCATATGACTGACAAAGATAGAAGCAGTCCACATTTTTCTGTCTCCCCATGCAAAAGAAGGCTCTAACATTATCCTGTTTTTCACAAGCTATATTATAAAAATCATGATGAAATTTGGCAGAACATTATCAGGAGATACTACTGCTTTGTTTTCGCTGAACGGAAAATATTTCACACCATTTATAGGTTCCAACAGCTCTTTTAAAAATTTATATTTTGACTGATTGAGAGACTTTGAATATTAAAATACATTTTCAAGCCTTAGCCCATTTGGATGCACTATTAAAGCTAACAAACTATTAGTTTTACCACAATTTGATGGGCTAAAGAACACAGCTCGGATACTGTTGGGAAGCAATTCACCATGTCCATTTGGGCGATTTTTCTGTTTTACAACAGCATCAAAGTTTGAAACTTGCAATTTGACGGATTGCTTTTTAACTTTATGTCTACTATGCATAAAGGTTTAATAACAACTGATCCATGGACTAGATAATACAGCACTTATATACTTTGCGTTGAGTAGTGCATAGGAGTTTCTAAAACTATAAATACAACCGTCTTATTCTCTAGTGCTCAGTAGCGATTCAACCTCCAAAGAGTAATGATCATACATTACAAAAGCAGACGTGGTGTTTTGAATAGGATTATAAATTCTCTACCGATAGAACTTCACATACCAGGCTATCAGTACTGTGGCCCCGGTACCAAACTTGTGAAACGTGTCGCTAGAGGTGATCCGGGAATAAATACATTGGACGCGGCGTGCAAGGTTCACGATATAGCTTATTGACGCTAGACACTCAGCAGATAGAGTTTTGGCTGAGAGTGCTTGGCAAACAGTCAAAGCAGGAGATACAAATATTGGTGGAAAAGCAGCTGCTCTAGTGATAATATGTGCTATGAAGCTAAAAAGTAAATCCGGTATGGGTCTGAAAAGGAAGAAGATCCTAAAGAAGAGACCGTGCACTGCCTTGAATGCAGTTATTAAAGCTGCCTTACGTTATAAGTTTAGTGCAATAAAGAAAGCAGGTAGTAAGGAAACCGTAAAAATACCACAAATCTTACGTCTCCCTGCTAGAATCGGTGGTGCTCTACCCTTGATACCCCTATTTGCAGGCCTAAGTGCAGCCGGTGCACTGGCAAATGGGGTAGCAGGAATACTAAAAAGTATTAATGCAATTAAGGTAGCTAATCAGCAGCTGCAAGACAGTCAAAGGCAAAATAAAAGGATGGAGGATATAGCTCTCAGAAAAGGTCTTTATCTCAAACCGTATACAACTGGATTGGGCTTATTGAAAACCATATCCTCGGAAAGGTTTAAAAAAAACGACCGATGATGTAGTTTTTCCTGATAGGGCTCTAACGAGTCTCGATTCATTATTATACGCTAAAATTTTTAAAATCCCGGCTTTTTGTGGGGTGTTTATGCGAAATAACGTACCTATCGATGGGCTACGTTATCATGAAACCGCGATAGTAAATCTTGATGATAAAAATGGCCCTGGAACTCACTGGTTAGCATATCGAATACGTGATAATAATGTCGTTTACTTTGATAGCTTTGGTAATATGCATCCACCTATCGATTCAATTATGTACCTTTAAGTTGGTAAAGTAAAATATAATTATGAAAAATATCAAGACTTTAATTCCTACAACTGCGGTGATTTGTGCTTAAAATTTCTATTAACAAGTATATAAGGTGATGACATGGTTAGAAATCATTCATTTGCTCTTCATTGGTCATGAAAGAAACTTTAAAACTAAGTCTGTTGGGTACTTCTTCTGTATTAGAATCGCAATATTTTCCACCTATCGAATTATCGTCAGAGTACAACTACGTTCTTGGCTTGGTTGATCTCTTGACGACGATATTCTCATTGATATCAAACCAAACAGTAATACGCTTCGCAGCGTCATCACGTGCAGTGAAACCATTGATTTTAGACCGAAAGATTCTATAGGACGATTGTTGGGTCTCACTGAACGAGTACTCGAGGAAAACTTTACTCACAACTCGGACTTACCTGTAGCTATTCTCAAAGTAAACGCATTACAGGTTGAGTGCAATATCACTACTGGAGCATACTAAACGGATTAGAAGTTCACACGATTCACAAATTTTTTCCAGCTGTACCGCCAGGATACAAGTTTATCAAAGTTCCTTCTCAAATTAATTATTTACCGATTGTTGGAGGTGCAGGAGTGGTAGAGGTGAGATTGTTACATCAGCAGAGTAAAAAGCTAACACTTCAAAATGTACAATTTCTAAAAAGTCTAGGATTAAAAATAAAAGGCCCTGGTGGAAGATAACTTGTGTGTTCTTATTCTGTTGCGTTACACATTGCAAAGATTCTAAGCATTTAGTCTCCTGTCACGTTCGACAAATCTATCGCGCACTGTCAGATTAATGCCCATCAACCATACGCATCCGCAGCTTATAGTAATAGTGATGAAATCCGCATTTCAATTCAACATCAAGACTTATGTCTGCTACCATTTCGCAGTTACCTACACATTTACGGGAAATGAGTTACAGCAGATGGTAATACAGAACCGACGAATGCTCAATTGGTAAATAACGTTATCTGTTACTTATATAAAGAAATTTGGATATAAAATAAACGCTATAGAGATCGATAAGTGTAAAAATGTAGGTCTCACAACCCTCATGAAAAATTGGTTAACACTCTCTCCTGATCAAGACATAATGAGTCAGAATGCAGGCTGGAAAGGCAATCACGCTATCAGTATAACTAAGGATAGCTACTTTAGCGTCGTGATACCTCTAAGTATGATATAGGGTTTTGCTGAAGACTATAGTAAGATTGTTGTTAATGTAAAACATGAACTTATACTCACGAGATCAAGAAATTACCTAAATGCAGTTGTTTAGCAAGGAATTCCCCCGGTTAATGGTGCCGCTAATGCAGTCGTAATTTATAAAGAGTTTTAAATAGTAATACTTAAGGTTGATTGGCTCACGCCCTATGTTGTTATGTGAGATTCTCATAAAACTCGTCTGCTTAATTATTTACAAAAAGATAAGTTTATATCTAGGAGTTTCCGATCTTAGGAGCTCTATAAATATCCACTCTTACCCACAAGATCGAAACATATATGGACAGTCAAGACGTATAATCAGCTGGAAAAGCCGTGCTATGTCCAAACTAATCGCAAGAATCAGAAATATGCTAATGCTAACAAGTTTGATCTCTGCAACATATGAAATGTCAAACTCTACTTGAATTCGCATATTATCCTTACGGAGATCTCAATCTTGATACAACGAAAAATCAATATGCATTGTTATATGAAATGTACGCTGATTTTCGGAATTCATATTACGGTAAAAATCGTGCACCTTTGTTGAATAGATATCGTTTTCTGAGCAGCGCACCTTTCTTAGTCATTGATTGCTCCAAGCAAAATGAGACACGAAAGAATACTCCAGTAGATGTTCGTCTAGAATTTGAATCGCATGACAATTTTCACGCCAACACATCAGCCTATTGCTTGATCCTACACGATCGCATTGTTCAGTACAGTCTGATGAGTGGTGACGTCAAGAAACTTATGTGAAGCTATAAAATCCAGTGCAGGGTTCTGCTAACATCATTTGTCTTTCAGCCGTCATGGAGAAAGGTCAACAGAGCAGAAAAGAGAATAAACGACGACAAGTAGAGTAAAAAAACTTTGAGAAGAGACACGCTGCGGAGTGGGCAGAAAAAAAGGCGAAAGAAGAAGACAGTAAAAATTGTAAAATCTTCTAAATTGATGTGTCGCATGGACCGTCAATAAGCAAGTTCACCACAACGTTAAATATCGGAAACTTTTAACTAAGGACGATAGTGATAACAAATCTTGGTTGAAAAATTTAACAGACAAGTTTTCTACGAATAAATCATCATTTCCTGAACGTGAACGTTGTAAAAAACTAAAAAAATAATAGAATATGTTGTGGATATGCAAGGCTTTAAAAAGCCTGGCAATGATCACGTGCTCAAGAAATTAGCTGTTCTCTTTCTACATCCTGATAATAGGGAAGCACAAGTATTTCTGTTCAAACTACCCTTTGCATGGTGCAAATTCACCCAGAAGTATAAGCATGAAAATTTATATTTTGAACTTTGCTATCATGGATTGGCCTGGAACTCGGAAAATATCAAGGACACTGATATTGGTAATATCTTGAGAGAGAATCTCAAAGATGCTATGAAAATTTTTGTAATCGGAGAGCTAAAACAGAAATGGCTTGAAAGGTTTGGATTCATAGTTAACGATATGACGGACTATCCTCCGTTCAAGCTTCTAAGACAGGTCACCACTTGTCCTCATCACAATGGGGCGTATAAGTCCATGTGTGCTCTACACAATGTCAACCGCATGAAAAAATTCTACTTCCGCATGGAGTGGGTAGATGTCAGCGATGATAAGGAATTAAAGGTGTTTAAGCCTGCGTAATAAGGTGTATTAGAGGGGTAAAAATTATTGGTTGTACCTCACAGATATGAGCGTATGGTTGGGGCTCTTATCAACTCACGCTCACCTGTTTGAACAATATTTCAGTAATGGTTGAAACAGCTTATAGGGCTAGCCCAAAGACGAATGTGTGCCGAGTCCTCCCATACTAGGAGAGCTAGTGCACCTTCTCCAGGACAAATAATTGGCCCTTTTCAGGGCCAAAATATGATTTAAACAATCGAAATAGTATTCCACACTCACTTAAATAAAAAAAAAAGAAATTTTCTCTGAACCCTACATTTAATAATAAACCAGATAGACAGGCAGGCATACGCTTATACGACATGGTGCAAACCCTGGAGCGAGTCCTAGACCACTGGTTTACTATATGGGTGGTTTTCTATCCAGGTGGTTTAGGATAGTGAACCAGTGGTCTAGGACCGGCATAGTCTATCTGCTAGTATTATAGTGAAGTGTGGCGAGCTCTACCCGTTGGTCTTAGTCGCGATCGCTGCCAGGGTATTGCTTGTGATACTCTCCAAGTACGTGGTGCGATCTTTCTAAGGATCTGTTACCTTAAGAACGGAGAGCTGCAGTACTTGTTTCATTTCGAAATGCTTGGCAACTATGTGCATCAACTTCCTCAAAAAATTCCGACCCAGATCCGTCAATATTTGAGAATTGTTACGGGGTGAGCCAAATCCCGGTGCTTGAAGTCGGTTGCTGAAAGTGAGAAAAGAGTGTTTCGTCCCAAGAGTACGTCTAGAATCATCAGTAAGGCTAACGCCGTGCTCTCTGCCTTAGACAACGGAGGAGTCAGGTATGGAGTGGGAATAATCGCGCTTATATATAAATGAAAATCGATTTTTGCCACTTGCGGATAACGAAATCTGCGTAGAGGTGTCGAAATTATCTTGCGGGCGAAGTGGGAAGCCGGTGCGTAAGTGCAGCTTTGGCCGCGAGCAAGGCGAGTCGCCACAGGACTGTCCACCTAGTATCGACAAGGTCCTAGAAGGAGGAGAGACGATACCGAAATTGTCGAGATAGAAAGGCAAGAAAGACGGAAGATTGTCGTCGATTAATACTTGTAGGGATCTCTGATTTCTTCACGCTCTTCGTGTAAGAGAAAGCGCGGCACGTGCTGGCACTGTTCGTATGACGAGAAATGTGATTGATCGTGTCGTTTCAAGAGTCGTAGTCACAAGCAATTTTCGTGCTGTTCTCGAGAATTGTCCCGAAAGTAGTAAAAATCGCATGCGAGTCGTATTCGTGGGATTAGCAGTAAGTTGCGTGAACCCGGCGTAGAGAATGCGAAGATGCGTGAGAGAGACGCGTAATCATTGTCGTTCGTCGTCACTTCGAGGTCGTCGTGTTGGCGTGATCACCAGGGTTCTGAGAAGGTTCATGCCGGACATGAATCCTGGAAAAATCGCCAATATAACGAAGCAAAGCAGGATTCATGCTGACGCTGTGCTCTCTGCCTTAGACAATGGAGGAGTCGGGTATCGAGTAGGAATAGTCGCGCTTGTATATGAATGAATGTCGATTTTCGCCAATTTCGGAAAGCGGAATACGGGGAGAGATGTCGAAACTATCTAGCCGGCGAATTAAGAAGCCAGTGCGTAAGTGCAACTTTGGGTGCAAGTAAGGCGAGTCACCTCAAGTATGACCTTGGAAGCTCCAAAAATAAATATAAAATGATTTTTAAACGCATCGTCATTGGTTTCTGACGATTCATCCTTTAGTGGTATTGCACTGCAGATTTTTTGTAATTGGCCCTACATCTTCAGGATACACGTGTCTCCGTTATGGTCTTGGAGAGGCGAGTTACAATATATAATGCTACCTTGTCAAATACGTTCCAGGGGGTGTCAGTCATCAACATCGGCAGCTTGGTTTTTATTCTCACTAGTTTTTTTAGTTAGTATTTCAGTCATTACTGAATGCGCCATTGTACGTTGTTCTTTATTTTTTCCTAGTAGTACCCTTGGCGGATGCACTTAAAAGTTTTCGAGCCACCTCGATGTCTTCTGATAGGTGAGGTGTAAGCTTCAATAAAAATATCCTTTCTGTTCTAGTTGGGTACATATTCTACGGTATTTCTGTATAGAATTACCTTAATTAAACCTTTTTTTACCGCAGTCTTAGGTAAAGGGAGGACTTTGGCCCAATTCAAGTTACAAATATTAGGGCTTTTCGCATACTGACCGTAGTAAGATTTATACTTGCTAGCTTATTTAATAATTCATTTTTCATATTTTGTTAAAGATAAAATAATAAACTGTAATTCCTCCCTGTCATCAGTGAGACAAAGAGCAAACTTATATTTTGTTTTATTGAATTCGTTGACGGCAATTCTCCCTGATACTGTACCATTGCTGAGAGCTACTTTGTTGCAATCTAATAGTCGGTGGGTGCCTTCATCGCATGGTGTGCCGGTGGTAGTAACGAAAAACATCACTTTATCAAATCTATGTTCAAGTAATTGTTTTATCTTGATAACGTTTGCGCAGTTATTGAGTTCAGCGTCGTTGAAATTTTCAGTGTTTTTCGATGGTTTGTTGGCGAGCTTGTCGTTGTCGGATTCGCTATCTTCGAGTATGCTATCTTCTGTTTCCATGTCACTCCATACAGCAGGTTTAGCTGACTCAGGTTGTCTTCTTTTGGTAGTCTTCTTCTTGTGCTGTTGTGCATTTGTAGTTTTCTTTTTACTTTTACTGCTTTCTCTCGGGATTGGGGTTTTTCTGGGGTGTCCCTCCTTATTCTTGACCTTACCTTGTTCTAAAGCCGCTTGGTCCACGGCTTCGATAGTTTTTGCAGGTGCGCTTAAATTTTTTAGCACGGCATATTCCTAGGCTGTCTTCGTTTCGTCTCAAGTTGCTTAGGTAGATCGGCCTCTCTTTTTAGAGGTGCGGACTGTTCGGCGATGGGCGGGTCTGTTGCTTCTGGCCCAAAATCCTTGTCGCCTTGTTGAGGCTTGTGTATCTGTTATCGTCTTGTTATGACGTTTAACGGTTTTTCGGTACCATATTTATAGGCAGTGCATCTGCTGGTGAATTTAAATGACAGAGCCAATCAACAATTTTTACTCTAATCATTTCAATTGCCATTTCTGTACTCTGGAATCAAAATCGACTGTTTCAAACCATAGTAGTGGCCTACAATCAGTCCCTATTGTAAATTTACGATAGTACACATAGGGCCGAAACGTTTTCACTGCGTGTAATAATGCCAGAGTTTCCTTCTCGTTCGTATCGTAGTGAGGCTCCAGGCCCCTAATTACACACGAGGTACATGCTATTGGTAGATCGCTGCCGATATTTCCTTGCGACAGGATTCCACTGATGGCATATCCTCAGGTGTCAGTGGTTATGACAAACGGTTAGTTCATATCCAGGAACTGTGAGACAGGAGCTATAAATATTGCTATCTTGAGCCGTTAAAAAGCACGTTCCTTATTGCCCGTCCAGCGAAATTTATTATTATTTTGAAGGAGCTTGTCCAATGGCTTGGCTGTTTTTGCAAAATCCCTTATGAAGCGCCGGTAAATGCCCGCGAACCTTAAAAATTGGCAAACATTCTTTATATTTCCAGGTACTAGGTAAAGGTTGCCTACTTCTATTTTTTTGCGGTCGAAATTAAGCCCTTTTTCGCTTATTATATGATCTGATTATGTAATTTCATGCTGCATAAGCTTGCACTTGCTGGGTTTCAATCTCCAGTCTGTTTCTGCAAGTCTTCTGGTCACTTGGTCAAAGACCTTCTCGTGATCTTCGAGGATTCTGGCGTAAAAGACTATGTCATTCATGTAAACAAACACTTCCTTACCTCGGGACATTGCTAGTAGGTATTTGAAGACAGTGGCCCTGAGCTCAAATGGCACTCTTACGAATTAATAATGCCCGTCCGGCATTAAAAACGCTGTTTTATGAGTTTCGTCAGGATGAACAAGGATTTCATGGAATCCTGGCTTGCAGTCGATGACTGTAGATTATTCTGCATACCCGACTTGATCCAGAATATCTGTGATGTTTTGGAGCAGGAAGCTTATCGGTACAGTTTTCTTATTCAGAAGTTGGAAATCGAGAACCATTCTCTTTTTTTAGATACCGTCTGTACTTTTCTTAGCGACAATTCAGAGCACTGTGTTGTATCTGGCGATGGATTGTTTCATAATGCCACCTTTAAGTAAGTCTTGTACTTACCGCTTGACCTCGAGTCTTAGTGGATGCGCTAACCTGTACTGATTAGTGGATACCGGCACGTCATTGACAGTCGGATTACGGTGCGTGGCTGCATTTGTTGATGTTAAGAAGTCACTTTCAAGGTAAAATCTCTTACACTGTCGTTTAAGTATAGTTTTGGCTTGTCGACTTTCACTTTCTTTGAGGTTACTTAAATCTATGAGGTCTCGTAGTCGAGCGTCCCCTGATGCACCGTCATCATACCTTTGGGTGTCACTATCTTTTTGCATAAAATATACATTAGCTGAGCTATCGATCACTTGAGGCGCATCAAGCTCATCAAGCATATCGTCATTAGAGTCCAAGAAAGTTTGTCTCTCTCCAAGACTAGCTAGTTAGTTGATGGCAGTTGCGTCGTAGACGAGATTCTTGAGGCTGACGAAGAGCTGCTCAGATTTCGAGCTCGCGATCGTGTGACTTGCTCTCGCTGTCAACTTTAGTATCGGATTCCTTGATAATTTCATCTGTGTTGTTCGATAGCGGTGCATTAGTGACTTCGTGATCTCGCAGTTGGAGTGGTACTCTTTCCTTATTAGGGTCAAGAATATTACTGCTGAAATTAATTTTAGATTGATATTTTGTGATGGAATTAGAGCCAAGATATCGTTCAAATGGAAATTCCGGATCGTCTTTAATCACTTAAAACCCTTCTTCTATGGCTTTAAAATTCATGATAATTAAACCCATTATAGTTTGTGTTTAATTCCTATTCCACCGATTCGTTTGGTATTGTCCTCATTTACTGCATAGTCCGTGGGAAGCGCTTAGCATTGGATTATACTGATTTCCGACCAAGTCTCTATTAAAACTTATCTTTTAGGATTGCAAATATTTAGGTACAACAGATCCTCGTGTTTCTTACTAATAATACCGTGGTAGGTGCCAGTGTAGTTTCAAATTAATTTATTTTAAAACGTGTTACTCTTCATAAAAGTTTCAGTAGGTTCTATACATAACTTATTTCGCACCGTGCTTTTGTTAAAAATTGTAGTTTTAATATTCTATCATACGTTATCAAAAGAGTGTCTGTAATAGCATGGAAGATGACTATGAGGCTAAATAGTTTAGGTTGTACGATGCCGACCGATAAGATCGTCTTACCAGTTATCCCTCGAAAATTCATCATATCTTGAGTGTTGATAATTTCATCTGGGGGGACCTTCCTGAGCTTGATTTAATTTCTGTGCTTACCAGAATCAATCATTTTGTTTAAAGTTTTTTGAAGTAAATTAGGATTTAAATACGGTACTAGCTTAGTTCGTGTATCAGTGCCTATAATATTAACTCGTGCTGCATTTGATTAAAGTTGTTGGGGTGCGCTAGAATTTCAGGCATCCCCGGAGTTGCGCTGGTCACTTGGGTAGCCGGCCCGTTCAACTGGTTAATGCGCTTGTTATATTGCCTCTTACTGCATTCCTGTATCCTACACCTGTAATTTTTGCAGTGGGCACACGTCCCGCAGTTAGCACTTAAATGTCCTGGTTTGTTACAGGTTTTGCAATTAAGTCAATCGTTTCCTTGCAGCGGCTGGCGGTGGCAGTTACTAGCTAAATGTACATTTTTATTACAAAGTTGGCAAGTTATTCTGGATACCCGACAATCAGCGTTGGTGACGGTCTCACCATAGTTGAGCATTGTAAGGCTGCGTGCCCATTTGCATTGCTCATTTGTCATGTCGATTGGTCATCTTTACGCGTGCCGTTTGCTTGATAGCGATTATAAGCTGTGTACCATTTTTCGAGCATATTTGGCAAAGTAGTTTTAGCTTTTTTTTGAGCTTAGTATGATTTGGTTCTTGGCAATACGTGCAACCTATCACGGAGTTGGAGTAAACGGATAGATTAAATTAATTGGCAGTGTACCCTGGTTCACAATTATTTATCGGACAAATGTTATGTGGATCGAAACGTACTACAGAAAATGGATTAACATTTCCTTGCTGGTTGCAGGTCACTCCAGCTTCGAGCGTTTGCAGAGGCCCTCGCGTTGGCCTTCCAAATTTGTATGTCCTTTTTCACTACATCCTTCATAGTTTTATCGAAGCTCATAATAAGTTTTGCTTTATTTTTAGGCTTAAGACTGTTTCCAAAACATCAGATGGCATCGGATGGCAACTTGTCGTGATGCCTCGCAATCTTTCCCTTTCTCATAGAGTCTGATTCCTGCAAGACACGTTCTATCTTCAATATTGTCCCTATTTTCTTCTCTAAGCATACTGTCTCAGCACAATGTACCATAGGTGGGTAGGAAATAGTAAAAGAGAAAATTAATAGATTGAAATATTGTAAGAAAAAAGCTATGTAATGTTGGTGGAATTGAAAGAGGGCTTTACATGGCGTAATGATGAGAAGCGGTGACACATTAAGGTAGACACGTGAACGCTTGAACAGTTTTCCTTCGGTTCTCTCTAATCTTATCTATCTTTGAGCGTTTTATAACATATATTCCTCTGCTGCTCAATAGTAGCTCCACAGTATGACCTACGGTAAGGTTATTTTGAAATAGTATAATACGTAAGTACTTGTATTTAAAAATTAAGCTTGTTTCCACGTTAATGGGTGGGTGGGGCGGTATCATTTTTAAATCAATCAATAGCAGTGCGTTTTTTTTATTTATTATCATTTGTACATATATATATTTTGATATGTATTTATTATGTAATACTTATACTTTTTTAGAAAAATCAAGAACGTAAAAGGGCAGAAAGAAATATTTTCCACCTTCAAAATTAAAAAAAAATTGAAGTATATGCTCGGCCCAAATCTTTACTATAGATCTATGATTCCTAATGGAGTGTAAAGGCGCGTCGCATAAAACTGCTCTTAAAGACAACATCGCCAATGCGACCCTACTCCTTGCAAAATATTTCTCCGAAGCCTCCTAAAAATTATCTTTGCAAGGGCGGTGCCACGTAACG
The DNA here is from genome assembly GCA_030522625.1 of Copidosoma aretas. Classification (NCBI taxonomy): domain Eukaryota; kingdom Metazoa; phylum Arthropoda; class Insecta; order Hymenoptera; family Encyrtidae; genus Copidosoma; species Copidosoma aretas. The sequence continues at coordinate 4,948 of JAPYYV010006065.1, read as the reverse complement.
TTATTTGTTTGGTACTAGACGTGTGTCCAATAGCCCGGGTTCGAAATATATTACGCACAGAGTCTCGGCCAAATTTCTGAACCGTCAGCAAGTAACCGTCAGAAGAAGAGTTCTTCTACCTGACAGCCACTAGCGATATCAAATTTCAAGAAAGGGGCATGTTAACTAACTAAAGTTGCCAGGGAATCTAGCCGAACAGCACACAGTTAGGGGTGTCGACGTCGTGGTCGTTTTCGCACTATCGGTTTGAGTTGCTTGAGATTGCTCTAGCAACGGATCAACCGATGGATTTTTTTCGTTTGACTTAGAATGGGCTCCCATCCCCATAAATCTCTTCTTCTTCTTCTTCTTCTTCTTTTACTTCTTGGAATCGCGGCAATTAAGGGTCTATGCCGGGAATGCGCCGAACATTGATGTCTTAGTGGTTACGAGGGATCTGCGATTGAAAGGAGGGCAGAAAAGCAAAAAGGGAGGAGAAAAAATGTAGGTTGATTTGACTATGATTCACTTACTTTTATTACCACTTGGTTGGTCCTTATAATTGACTTTACTCGTTTACGTGATCACACTTGACTATATGACTGTAAAAAATGTTTAATTTTGACCGTAACGTCTTGGTATAGCAAAGTATTGAATTTTGTTAAGTATTCTTTGCCTTAATCATTGAGGGCTTTGGCTATTAAGATAGCTTTCGCTGAAATTTTCGCAAGACTTAAGGATGTTGCCTAGTTAGAAAAAACAATAACAGCATTCGTTAAAACTTCTAATTATGATAGATTAGAGTATTTTAAACTTATTTGCGTTTCTAAGGCTTACCTTATGATACTAAATAAAGAAAAAAATAAGAACAACTATAAGCAGTTTAACGTTGCTCATATAAAACAGTAATTAAACAACCCAATGAAATAAATATGAAATAACCCACTTAGATAATTTTCTGATGGTAACAGAAAAATATTAGATGGTTGATGCCTTAAACTTTGAACGCACGTTATAATGCTTTTCATTAGGAAATGATGAGAGCAATGACAAAGTTATATGTTTTAGGTTAACTTTGCAATGTCGAATTTCAGAGAAAAGTGAGTGGAAAAGTCGGCTGCACCTATAAATGAACTATGATTTATCGGCACTGTATACACAGATATTTCCAAATGCCTTTAACAATACAAATAAATTTTAAATCAACGTCGGTATGAAGGTAAATGCCTCAGAGAAAAAGATACTAGGCAACGTCCTTAATCTAACTGTCTCTCTGTTAAAAGAGCCTCCTCTACCATCGCAGGCATTTTTCATGATCAGTCGCGGGACATTGTCAGTCAGCCTTGATACCCAAGTTCTCTTCATGATTCATTAAATCTACTATTAAAAACAGTTGTTATTATACTGCTAAGCGATGTCACTAGACTATTTGATGAAACTAAATTTCAAATTATTCCTTTAAATAATTAATAAGCATCAATCGAATCGTTGAAACTGTGGCTGTATCGTGCTTCAAACTTATAGCCAAAAAAATCCGTCTTTAATAAGCATTGATATATTATTAAAATATTAGTGCTAACCAAATCTACGACAGCCAGCTGTGATCTATTTCATTTTTCAATGATAAAAATATGCGATCACAAAATATTGTCCAATACATAAAACCCAACAAAGTATCTCCTTTTTAATTTTCAATATTACACTAAAAATTTTCAATAAGTGGATACTAGGCCACTACTATATAGCGTGAGATATCATGTTTTTTTTCTTAAATGAAGAAAAATAGAATTATCAGCGAGTCTAGTAAATTGTGATTGCATAGAAAATACAATATTTTATCATTCTAAAATGGCAATATTCTTTATTTGTGTCCCCCATATTTAATCAGCCATTTTAAATTTTCCATATCCGTCTATATATTGTAATTCAGCAACTTTTAAAAGTTAAATACTAGCTTATACATGAGAAAAATAAGAGAAATATGTGTCTATCTAGTTATTTTAGTCACATTCAAAACCTCGTCATTTTATCTTTCAAAAACTATCCACTTAAACTCAAAAATCTAGAGATCAACTTTATCTTAGGATCGAATGCAGAATATATGGGAGCGTCTAAGCCAAGCGGGCCACTCAGCGCTGGCAGCGGCTTTTTTGCATAAATCACGTTCTGTTCAACTCGCTCACAAGCATTGGGAAATATCTAGAAAAAAAATGTAAACACATAAATCAATAGATATTAACCTGCTCTTTCGGATGGTGCGGACGCTTTTTGTTGAAAAAAATTTTTTAACGGTGAAAATCAAGTTTCAAGTACAGGCTAATTTTTCTCAAAGTATGCATTTTTATTAATTTTTTTCTTACACAAATCAAAAGAGCAAGTCTTAAACTACAATCCCTCAAATTTTCAAGTTGGGATGGCAAAAGATGAGCGAGTGGTAAACATATAAAGATAGCAATGCATGGTCAATTTGAAATCTATAGGTATACTTTCTTGGTTATGAGCACGGACCTCTACGGCGTCCCCACCCTTTTCTATACCTATGTATATCAATTTATCACGACCTGTCGTCTTTATTTGTTTACCATTCGCTTATATTTTGCCATCCCAACTTGAAGATTAAAGGGATTTTAGTTTAAGACTTGCTCTTTCAAATGGTGTAAAAAAAAAATAAAAAAAAATACATACTTAGAGAAAAATTGGCCTATACTTAAAACTTGATCTTACTCATTAAAAAATTTTTTTCAACAAATAGCGACTGCACCATCCCAAAGAGCAGGTCGAAATCCATTGATTGATGTGTTTACACTTATTTTCTAGCTATTTCCCAAAGCTTGTGAGCGAATTGAACAGAACGTAATTTATGCAAAAAAGCCGCTGCCAGCGCCGAGTGGCACGCTTGGCTTGGACGCTCCCATAGGTGAATTTTTAAAATTTAAATTCAAATTTTTTTTCATTTACGTCTGCCATATTGGTGTTACCATTAGGGAAAAAAAAATCAATTAAATTTGTGTTGAACGACCTTACAAACAGTATTATAGCGATTTAATAAATAGACTAAGATTGTATTACATCTTTTGTCAACTAATTTCCAAGATATTCTTTTGACCTACTGCATGACGGCTGCCATCTTGTAGCCACCATGTTAGATCTTAAAAAAGGCCACAAAGCATGGGGAAGTTGAAGTCCTAAGCTACATTTTACATTTTTCTTTAAGTCTTGAAGTCAATTTTTGAAATAGACAGAAACGTGGGGGTGTCTACTTGACAGAGAATGCCCCACATATACATAAATATTGTTGAAATATATCGTCTTCTATTAATCTGATTATGGCTCGGTGTTTCAAATATTTATTTCAGAAATTATTGCAACGCATCTAATCTAAAATAAATTTTGGTGTCTGAGAAGAGTTCAAATTTTATATGAAATCGCTTGTACTGAAAAAAATGATAAGAATGAAATGGACGTGGCATATTTTAGCGTAGGGCTGGAATCCATGAACTTTTGTATGAAGAAAAATTTTTGGATAGCGTGTGAAACGATTATTTCCTGTAATGGAGCTAGCACAGTGGGAAAAAAGGCATTTTCTTGTTCAAAAATCTGCCAAAATTACAATTTCTGACGTATTGCCGCCCTTTTTTATAACACTTCTAAGATTCCACGTAATTATGTCTTACCGCTACTTTTCCATAGTAAACAATAACATAAACTTTTAAGATCTGATATTTATCATGCCAAAATTCTGAAAAAATTTTTTTACAATTATTAGTTTCCAGTGGTTTTTAGGATCGCTGACAAATAATCTGGTGTCAAAATGTGAAAATCTTAAATAACCGATTAAAAATGGCGGACAGAAATTAAGGGTTTCTTATTTAATATGGCTAACTATGATATGATGTCATTTATTATTAATCTGTTGTCAAAACTGAAAAATTTAGAAGGCCGATAAAAAGCAGTTATTATAAAGGTTGCAAATTTGTATGTAGTACATTAAAGAGTATTGTAAACAGAGTTTAGATTTCGCTTATCTTGAATGTAGTGTCGAAATAGAAAAATTCTAAGTACATAAAATGAGATTGCAAATGACTGGCATGCAAGTGAAAATTGTTTTACGTGTTATTTAAAATCTGGTACACTGGTGCATTAAGGGGACGTTATTGCTTAAGCATTATTTAGCAAAATTTGTTATTTGTGTCATAGTATGAGTTTCTTTCGTAAGATTTCTCTTATTATCTACATCCTACTAAGGTAGGTGAGGATTTCAGCCTGCCAAAAGTTTTTTTCCTCATATAAGATAACAATCTTGTAGAATATAAAATATCTTTTTAATAAGCTTAATAATTAAAAAAATACTTTTATCTTATAAAACTTTTATGTCAATAGGGTTGCAAAGAATTATTTATTATATTCGTCAAATATGATGAAATGAGAACTTAATACCACAATCGTTGATTACTGCTGCAGAAATAATCAATTAAATTATTTAATCATGAATTTCCACAGTGGTGAAAAACGATTGCATTTTTTATTGGTAATTACCAATAATGTTATGAACGATTGAAAATTGCGATTGGTAATTAAAATCTCGATACCCGACGATTACGAATTAAACTCGCTAGTCACCAGGATAGCAATTAAAGATTAACATTTTTACTGGTAATTTTATTATGTATTAATTTTATAAATATACATTTTTTGTTTTTCACAAATATTATGTGAAATGGAACTTTTAAAACCTGATAAAGTGCCTATAAGATTAATTTCTGATTTTCATCACATTTTAAGATTTCTTAAACTATTACAATCTTAGTAACAGTAGAAGCTATCAATGTATTTTCTATTTCTTATTTTTGTTTTTTTTTTCACATGAATTATTATTTCAATAATTAAACATAAGCCAATTTTGGAGTGTATATTTCTTTATTTCATGACGATTGTCGACGTTTCACCACTCAAGGTGGCCTCTTCAGGA